>JAJQJQ010000316.1:0-29012 GCA_028622995.1 Panagrolaimus kolymaensis | reverse complement strand
TTTGCAATATAGTTTCTTAAAATTTCTTTCCCAACAGCTTTTAGAGCCATAAAATAAGAAAGTTTATTTTTATCAAATCCAAACTTTGGAAGAAAATCTTTCAAAATTTATTTTATTAAAACTTAATTAATACGATTAGCATTATAGTTTCTTAAAATTTCTTTCCCAACAGCTTTTAGAGCCATAAAAATAAGAAAGTTTATTTTTATCAAATCCAAACTTTGGATGAAAATCTTTCAAAATTTATTTTATTTAAAACTTAATTAATATTAATTGCATTATGGTTTCTTCCTTCGGCTTTTTCAGCAGCTTTTAGAACCATAAAAATAAGAAAGTTTATTTTTTATCAAATCCAAACTTTGGAAGAAAATCTTTCAAAATTTATTTTATTAAAACTTAATTAATACGATTAGCATTATAGTTCTTAAAATTTCTTTCCCAACAGCTTTTAGAGCCATAAAAATAAGAAAGTTTATTTTTATCAAATCCAAACTTTGGATGAAAATCTTTCAAAATTTATTTTATTAAAAACTTAATTAATATTAATTGCATTATGGTTTTTTCCTTCGGCTTTTTCAGCAGCTTTTAGAACCATAAAAATAAGAAAGTTTAATTTTATCAAATCCAAACTTTGGAAGAAAATCTTTCAAAATTTATTTTATTAAAACTTAATTAATACGATTAGCAATATAGTTTCTTAAAATTTCTTTCCCAACAGCTTTTAGAGCATAAAAATAAGAAAGTTTATTTTTATCAAATCCAAACTTTGGATGAAATTCTTTCAAAATTTATTTTAATTAAAACTTAATTATACGATTAGCATTATAGTTTCTTAAAATTTCTTTCCCAACAGCTTTTAGAGCCATAAAAATAAGAAAGTTGTTTTTATCAAATCCAAACTTTGGATGAAAATCTTTCAAAATTTGTTTTATTAAAACTTAATTAATACGATTAGCATTATAGTTTCTTAAAATTTCTTTCCCAACAGCTTTTAGAGCCATAAAAATAAGAAAGTTTATTTTTATCAAATCCAAACTTTGGATGAAAATCTTTCAAAAATTATTTTATTAAAACATAATTAATTCGATTTGCATTATGGTTTCTTCCTCCGGCTTTTTCAGCAGCTTTTAGAACCATAAAAAAAAGAAAGTTTATTTTTATCAAATCCAAACTTTGGATGAAAATCTTTCAAAATTTATTTTAATAAAACATAATTAATTCGATTTGCATTATGGTTTCTTCCTCCGGCTTTTTCAGCAGCTTTTAGAACCATAAAAATAAGAAAGTTTATTTTTATCAAATCCAAACTTTGGATGAAAATCTTTCAAAAATTTATTTTAATAAAACATAATTAATTCGATTTGCATTATGGTTTCTTCCTCCGGCTTTTTCAGCAGCTTTTAGAACCATAAAAATAAGAAAGTTTATTTTTATCAAATCCAAACTTTGGATGAAAATCTTTCAAAATTTATTTTAATAAAACATAATTATTCGATTTGCATTATGGTTTCTTCCTCCGGCTTTTTCAGCAGCTTTTAGAACCATAAAAATAAGAAAGTTTATTTTTATCAAATCCAAACTTTGGATGAAAATCTTTCAAAATTTATTTTATTAAAACATAATTAATTCGATTTGCATTATGGTTTCTTCCTCCGGCTTTTTCAGCAGCTTTTAGAACCATAAAAAAAAGAAAGTTTATTTTTATCAAATCCAAACTTTGGATGAAAATCTTTCAAAATTTATTTTATTAAAACTTAATTAATATTAATTGCATTATGGTTTTTTTCCTTCGGCTTTTTCAGCAGCTTTTAGAACCATAAAATAAGAAAGTTTATTTTTATCAAATCCAAACTTTGGAAGAAAATCTTTCAAAATTTATTTTAATAAAACTTAATTAATTCGATTTGCATTATGGTTTCTTCCTCCGGCTTTTTCAGCAGCTTTTAGAACCATAAAAATAAGAAAGTTTATTTTTATCAAATCCAAACTTTGGATGAAAATCTTTCAAAATTTATTTTATTAAAACTTAATTAATATTAATTGCATTATGGTTTTTTCCTTCGGCTTTTTCAGCAGCTTTTAGAACCATAAAAATAAGAAAGTTTATTTTTATCAAATCCAAACTTTGGAAGAAAATCTTTCAAAATTTATTTTAATAAAACATATTAATTCGATTTGCATTATGGTTCTTCCTCCGCTTTTTTCAGCAGCTTTTAGAACCATAAAAATAAGAAAGTTTATTTTTATCAAATCCAAACTTTGGATGAAAATCTTTCAAAATTTATTTTATTAAAACTTAATTAATATTAATTGCATTATGGTTTTTTCCTTCGGCTTTTCAGCAGCTTTTAGAACCATAAAAATAAGAAAGTTTATTTTTATCAAATCCAAACTTTGGATGAAAATCTTTCAAAATTTATTTTATTAAAAACTTAATTAATATTAATTGCATTATGGTTTTTTTCCTTCGGCTTTTTCAGCAGCTTTTAGAACCATAAAAATAAGAAAGTTTATTTTTATCAAATCCAAACTTTGGATGAAAATCTTTCAAAATTTATTTTAATAAAACATAATTAATTCGATTTGCATTATGGTTTCTTCCTCCGGCTTTTTCAGCAGCTTTTAGAACCATAAAAATAAGAAAGTTTATTTTTATCAAATCCAAACTTTGGATGAAAATCTTTCAAAATTTATTTTAATAAAACATAATTAATTCGATTTGCATTATGGTTTCTTCCTCCGGCTTTTTCAGCAGCTTTTAGAACCATAAAAAAAAGAAAGTTTATTTTTATCAAATCCAAACTTTGGATGAAAATCTTTCAAAATTTATTTTATTAAAACTTAATTAATATAATTGCATTATGGTTTTTTCCTTCGGCTTTTTCAGCAGCTTTTAGAACATAAAAATAAGAAAGTTTATTTTTATCAAATCCAAACTTTGGAAGAAAATCTTTCAAAATTTATTTTAATAAAACATAATAATTCGATTTGCATTATGGTTTCTTCCTCCGGCTTTTTCAGCAGCTTTTAGAACCATAAAAATAAGAAAGTTTATTTTTATCAAATCCAAACTTTGGATGAAAATCTTTCAAAATTTATTTTATTAAAACTTATTAATATTAATTGCATTATGGTTTTTTCCTTCGGCTTTTTCAGCAGCTTTTAGAACCATAAAAATAAGAAAGTTTATTTTTATCAAATCCAAACTTTGGAAGAAATCTTTCAAAATTTATTTTATTAAAACTTAATTAATACGATTAGCAATATAGTTTCTTAAAATTTCTTTCCCAACAGCTTTTAGAGCCATAAAAATAAGAAAGTTTATTTTTATCAAATCCAAACTTTGGATGAAAATCTTTCAAAATTTATTTTATTAAAACTTAATTAATACGATTAGCATTATAGTTTCTTAAAATTTCTTTCCCAACAGCTTTTAGAGCCATAAAAATAAGAAAGTTTGTTTTTATCAAATCCAAACTTTGGATGAAAATCTTTCAAAATTTGTTTTATTAAAACTTAATTAATACGATTAGCATTATAGTTTCTTAAAATTTCTTTCCCAACAGCTTTTAGAGCCATAAAAATAAGAAAGTTTATTTTTATCAAATCCAAACTTTGGATGAAAATCTTTCAAAATTTATTTTATTAAAACATAATTAATTCGATTTGCATTATGGTTTCTTCCTCCGGCTTTTTCAGCAGCTTTTAGAACCATAAAAAATAAGAAAGTTTATTTTATCAAATCCAAACATTGGATGAAAATCTTTCAAAATTTATTTTAATAAAACATAATTAATTCGATTTGCATTATGGTTTCTTCCTCCGGCTTTTTCAGCAGCTTTTAGAACCATAAAAATAAGAAAGTTTATTTTTATCAAATCCAAACTTTGGATGAAAATCTTTCAAAATTTATTTTAATAAAACATAATTAATTCGATTTGCATTATGGTTTCTTCCTCCGGCTTTTTCAGCAGCTTTAGAACCATAAAAATAAGAAAGTTTATTTTTATCAAATCCAAACTTTGGATGAAAATCTTTCAAAATTTATTTTATTAAAACATAATTAATTCGATTTGCATTATGGTTTCTTCCTCCGGCTTTTTCAGCAGCTTTTAGAACCATAAAAATAAGAAAGTTTATTTTTATCAAATCCAAACTTTGGATGAAAATCTTTCAAAATTTATTTTAATAAAACATAATTAATTCGATTTGCATTATGGTTTCTTCCTCCGGCTTTTTCAGCAGCTTTTAGAACCATAAAATAAGAAAGTTTATTTTTATCAAATCCAAACTTTGGATGAAAATCTTTCAAAATTTATTTTAATAAAACATAATTAATTCGATTTGCATTATGGTTTCTTCCTCCGGCTTTTTCAGCAGCTTTTAGAACCATAAAAAATAGAAAGTTTATTTTTATCAAATCCAAACTTTGGATGAAAATCTTTCAAAATTTATTTTATTAAAACATAATTAATTCGATTTGCATTATGGTTTCTTCCTCCGGCTTTTTCAGCAGCTTTTAGAACCATAAAAAAAGAAGTTTATTTTTATCAAATCCAAACTTTGGATGAAAATCTTTCAAAATTTATTTTATTAAAACATAATTAATAACGATTTGCATTATAGTTTCTTAAATTTTCTTTCCCAGCAGCTTTTAGAACCATAAAAATAAGAAAGTTTATTTTTATCCAAAGCCAAACTTTGGATGAAAATCTTTCAAAATTTATTTTAATAAAACATAATTAATTCGATTTGCATTATGGTTTCTTTCTCCGGCTTTTTCAGCAGCTTTTAGAACCATAAAAAAAAGAAAGTTTATTTTTATCAAATCCAAACTTTGGATGAAAATCTTTCAAAATTTATTTTATTAAAACATAATTAATTCGATTTGCATTATGGTTTCTTCCTCCGGCTTTTTCAGCAGCTTTTAGAACCATAAAAATAAGAAAGTTTATTTTTATCAAATCCAAACTTTGGATGAAAATCTTCAAATTTATTTTAATAAAACATAATTAATTCGATTTGCATTATGGTTTCTTCCTCCGGCTTTTTCAGCAGCTTTTAGAACCATAAAAATAAGAAAGTTTTTTTTATCAAATCCAAACTTTGGATGAAAATCTTTCAAAATTTATTTTATTAAAACATAATTAATTCGATTTGCATTATGGTTTCTTCCTCCGGCTTTTTCAGCAGCTTTTAGAACCATAAAAAAAAGAAAGTTTATTTTTATCAAATCCAAACTTTGGATGAAAATCTTTCAAAATTTATTTTATTAAAACATAATTAATTCGATTTGCATTATGGTTTCTTCCTCCGGCTTTTTCAGCAGCTTTTAGAACCATAAAAAAAAGAAAGTTTATTTTTATCAAATCCAAACTTTGGATGAAAATCTTTCAAAATTTATTTTATTAAAACATAATTAATACGATTTGCATTATAGTTTCTTAAATTTTCTTTCCCAGCAGCTTTTAGAACCATAAAATATAAGAAAGTTTATTTTTATCAAATCCAAACTTTGGATGAAAATCATTCAAAATTTATTTTAATAAAACATAATTAATTCGATTTGCATTATGGTTTCTTCCTCCGGCTTTTTCAGCAGCTTTTAGAACCATAAAAATAAGAAAGTTTATTTTTATCAAATCCAAACTTTGGATGAAAATCTTTCAAAATTTTTTTTATTAAAACATAATTAATTCGATTTGCATTATGGTTTCTTCCTCCGGCTTTTTCAGCAGCTTTTAGAACCATAAAAATAAGAAAGTTTATTTTTATCAAATCCAAACTTTGGATGAAATCTTTCAAAATTTATTTTAATAAAACATAATTAATTCGATTTGCATTATGGTTTCTTCCTCCGGCTTTTTCAGCAGCTTTTAGAACCATAAAAATAAGAAAGTTTATTTTTATCAAATCCAAACTTTGGATGAAAATCTTTCAAAATTTATTTTATTAAAACATAATTAATTCGATTTGCATTATGTTTTCTTCCTCCGGCTTTTTCAGCAGCTTTTAGAACCATAAAAATAAGAAAGTTTATTTTTATCAAATCCAAACTTTGGATGAAAATCTTTCAAAATTTATTTTATTAAAACATAATTAATACGATTTGCATTATAGTTTCTTAAATTTTCTTTCCAGCAGCTTTTAGAACCATAAAAATAAGAAAGTTTATTTTTATCAAATCCAAACTTTGGATGAAAATCTTTCAAAATTTATTTTAATAAAACATAATTAATTCGATTTGCATTATGGTTTCTTTCTCCGGCTTTTTCAGCAGCTTTTAGAACCATAAAAAAAAGAAAGTTTATTTTTATCAAATCCAAACTTTGGATGAAAATCTTTCAAAATTTATTTTATTAAAACATAATTAATTCGATTTGCATTATGGTTTCTTCCTCCGGCTTTTTCAGCAGCTTTTAGAACCATAAAAAAAGAAAGTTTATTTTTATCAAATCCAAACTTTGGATGAAAATCTTTCAAAATTTATTTTATTAAAACATAATTAATTCGATTTGCATTATGGATTCTTCCTCCGGCTTTTTCAGCAGCTTTTAGAACCATAAAAAAAAAGAAAGTTTATTTTTATCAAATCCAAACTTTGGATGAAAATCTTTCAAAATTTATTTTATTAAAACATAATTAATTCGATTTGCATTATGGTTTCTTCCTCCGGCTTTTTCAGCAGCTTTTAGAACCATAAAAAAAAGAAAGTTTATTTTTATCAAATCCAAACTTTGGATGAAAATCTTTCAAAATTTATTTTAATAAAACATAATTAATTCGATTTGCATTATGGTTTCTTTCTCCGGCTTTTTCAGCAGCTTTTAGAACCATAAAAAAAAGAAAGTTTATTTTTATCAAATCCAAACTTTGGATGAAAATCTTTCAAAATTTATTTTATTAAAACATAATTAATTCGATTTGCATTATGGTTTCTTCCTCCGGCTTTTTCAGCAGCTTTTAGAACCATAAAAAAAAGAAAGTTTATTTTTATCAAATCCAAACTTTGGATGAAAATCTTTCAAAATTTATTTTATTAAAACATAATTAATTCGATTTGCATTATGGATTCTTCCTCCGGCTTTTTCAGCAGCTTTTAGAACCATAAAAAAAAAGAAAGTTTATTTTTATCAAATCCAAACTTTGGATGAAAATCTTTCAAAATTTATTTTATTAAAACATAATTAATTCGATTTGCATTATGGTTTCTTCCTCCGGCTTTTTCAGCAGCTTTTAGAACCATAAAAAAAAGAAAGTTTATTTTTATCAAATCCAAACTTTGGATGAAAATCTTTCAAAATTTATTTTATTAAAACATAATTAATACGATTTGCATTATAGTTTCTTAAATTTTCTTTCCCAGCAGCTTTTAGAACCATAAAAATAAGAAAGTTTATTTTTATCAAATCCAAACTTTGGATGAAAATCTTTCAAAATTTATTTTAATAAAACATAATTAATTCGATTTGCATTATGGTTTCTTTCTCCGGCTTTTTCAGCAGCTTTTAGAACCATAAAAAAAAGAAAGTTTATTTTTATCAAATCCAAACTTTGGATGAAAATCTTTCAAAATTTATTTTATTAAAACATAATTAATTCGATTTGCATTATGGTTTCTTCCTCCGGCTTTTTCAGCAGCTTTTAGAACCATAAAAAAAAGAAAGTTTATTTTTATCAAATCCAAACTTTGGATGAAAATCTTTCAAAATTTATTTTATTAAAACATAATTAATTCGATTTGCATTATGGATTCTTCCTCCGGCTTTTTCAGCAGCTTTTAGAACCATAAAAAAAAAGAAAGTTTATTTTTATCAAATCCAAACTTTGGATGAAAATCTTTCAAAATTTATTTTATTAAAACATAATTAATTCGATTTGCATTATGGTTTCTTCCTCCGGCTTTTTCAGCAGCTTTTAGAACCATAAAAAAAAGAAAGTTTATTTTTATCAAATCCAAACTTTGGATGAAAATCTTTCAAAATTTATTTTAATAAAACATAATTAATTCGATTTGCATTATGGTTTCTTCTCCGGCTTTTTCAGCAGCTTTTAGAACCATAAAAAAAAGAAAGTTTATTTTTATCAAATCCAAACTTTGGATGAAAATCTTTCAAAATTTATTTTATTAAAACATAATTAATTCGATTTGCATTATGGTTTCTTCCTCCGGCTTTTTCAGCAGCTTTTAGAACCATAAAAAAAAGAAAGTTTATTTTTATCAAATCCAAACTTTGGATGAAAATCTTTCAAAATTTATTTTATTAAAACATAATTAATTCGATTTGCATTATGGATTCTTCCTCCGCTTTTTCAGCAGCTTTTAGAACCATAAAAAAAAAGAAAGTTTATTTTTATCAAATCCAAACTTTGGATGAAAATCTTTCAAAATTTATTTTATTAAAACATAATTAATTCGATTTGCATTATGGTTTCTTCCTCCGGCTTTTTCAGCAGCTTTTAGAACCATAAAAAAAAGAAAGTTTATTTTTATCAAATCCAAACTTTGGATGAAAATCTTTCAAAATTTATTTTATTAAAACATAATTAATACGATTTGCATTATAGTTTCTTAAATTTTCTTTCCCAGCAGCTTTTAGAACCATAAAAATAAGAAAGTTTATTTTTATCAAATCCAAACTTTGGATGAAAATCTTTCAAAATTTATTTTAATAAAACATAATTAATTCGATTTGCATTATGGTTTCTTTCTCCGGCTTTTTCAGCAGCTTTTAGAACCATAAAAAAAAGAAAGTTTATTTTTATCAAATCCAAACTTTGGATGAAAATCTTTCAAAATTTATTTTATTAAAACATAATTAATTCGATTTGCATTATGGTTTCTTCCTCCGGCTTTTTCAGCAGCTTTTAGAACCATAAAAATAAGAAAGTTTATTTTTATCAAATCCAAACTTTGGATGAAAATCTTTCAAAATTTATTTTAATAAAACATAATTAATTCGATTTGCATTATGGTTTCTTTCTCCGGCTTTTTCAGCAGCTTTTAGAACCATAAAAAAAAGAAAGTTTATTTTTATCAAATCCAAACTTTGGATGAAAATCTTTCAAAATTTATTTTATTAAAACATAATTAATTCGATTTGCATTATGGTTTCTTCCTCCGGCTTTTTCAGCAGCTTTTAGAACCATAAAAATAAGAAAGTTTATTTTTATCAAATCCAAACTTTGGATGAAAATCTTTCAAAATTTATTTTAATAAAACATAATTAATTCGATTTGCATTATGGTTTCTTTCTCCGGCTTTTTCAGCAGCTTTTAGAACCATAAAAAAAAGAAAGTTTATTTTTATCAAATCCAAACTTTGGATGAAAATCTTTCAAAATTTATTTTATTAAAACATAATTAATTCGATTTGCATTATGGTTTCTTCCTCCGGCTTTTTCAGCAGCTTTTAGAACCATAAAAATAAGAAAGTTTATTTTTATCAAATCCAAACTTTGGATGAAAATCTTTCAAAATTTATTTTAATAAAACATAATTAATTCGATTTGCATTATGGTTTCTTCCTCCGGCTTTTTCAGCAGCTTTTAGAACCATAAAAATAAGAAAGTTTATTTTTATCAAATCCAAACTTTGGATGAAAATCTTTCAAAATTTATTTTATTAAAACATAATTAATTCGATTTGCATTATGGTTTCTTCCTCCGGCTTTTTCAGCAGCTTTTAGAACCATAAAAAAAAGAAAGTTTATTTTTATCAAATCCAAACTTTGGATGAAAATCTTTCAAAATTTATTTTATTAAAACATAATTAATTCGATTTGCATTATGGTTTCTTCCTCCGGCTTTTTCAGCAGCTTTTAGAACCATAAAAAAAAGAAAGTTTATTTTTATCAAATCCAAACTTTGGATGAAAATCTTTCAAAATTTATTTTATTAAAACATAATTAATACGATTTGCATTATAGTTTCTTAAATTTTCTTTCCCAGCAGCTTTTAGAACCATAAAAATAAGAAAGTTTATTTTTATCAAATCCAAACTTTGGATGAAAATCTTTCAAAATTTATTTTAATAAAACATAATTAATTCGATTTGCATTATGGTTTCTTCCTCCGGCTTTTTCAGCAGCTTTTAGAACCATAAAAATAAGAAAGTTTATTTTTATCAAATCCAAACTTTGGATGAAAATCTTTCAAAATTTTTTTTATTAAAACATAATTAATTCGATTTGCATTATGGTTTCTTCCTCCGGCTTTTTCAGCAGCTTTTAGAACCATAAAAATAAGAAAGTTTATTTTTATCAAATCCAAACTTTGGATGAAAATCTTTCAAAATTTATTTTAATAAAACATAATTAATTCGATTTGCATTATGGTTTCTTCCTCCGGCTTTTTCAGCAGCTTTTAGAACCATAAAAATAAGAAAGTTTATTTTTATCAAATCCAAACTTTGGATGAAAATCTTTCAAAATTTATTTTATTAAAACATAATTAATTCGATTTGCATTATGGTTTCTTCCTCCGGCTTTTTCAGCAGCTTTTAGAACCATAAAAATAAGAAAGTTTATTTTTATCAAATCCAAACTTTGGATGAAAATCTTTCAAAATTTATTTTATTAAAACATAATTAATACGATTTGCATTATAGTTTCTTAAATTTTCTTTCCCAGCAGCTTTTAGAACCATAAAAATAAGAAAGTTTATTTTTATCAAATCCAAACTTTGGATGAAAATCTTTCAAAATTTATTTTAATAAAACATAATTAATTCGATTTGCATTATGGTTTCTTTCTCCGGCTTTTTCAGCAGCTTTTAGAACCATAAAAAAAAGAAAGTTTATTTTTATCAAATCCAAACTTTGGATGAAAATCTTTCAAAATTTATTTTATTAAAACATAATTAATTCGATTTGCATTATGGTTTCTTCCTCCGGCTTTTTCAGCAGCTTTTAGAACCATAAAAAAAAAGAAAGTTTATTTTTATCAAATCCAAACTTTGGATGAAAATCTTTCAAAATTTATTTTATTAAAACATAATTAATTCGATTTGCATTATGGATTCTTCCTCCGGCTTTTTCAGCAGCTTTTAGAACCATAAAAAAAAAGAAAGTTTATTTTTATCAAATCCAAACTTTGGATGAAAATCTTTCAAAATTTATTTTATTAAAACATAATTAATTCGATTTGCATTATGGTTTCTTCCTCCGGCTTTTTCAGCAGCTTTTAGAACCATAAAAAAAAGAAAGTTTATTTTTATCAAATCCAAACTTTGGATGAAAATCTTTCAAAATTTATTTTATTAAAACATAATTAATACGATTTGCATTATAGTTTCTTAAATTTTCTTTCCCAGCAGCTTTTAGAACCATAAAAATAAGAAAGTTTATTTTTATCAAATCCAAACTTTGGATGAAAATCTTTCAAAATTTATTTTAATAAAACATAATTAATTCGATTTGCATTATGGTTTCTTTCTCCGGCTTTTTCAGCAGCTTTTAGAACCATAAAAAAAAGAAAGTTTATTTTTATCAAATCCAAACTTTGGATGAAAATCTTTCAAAATTTATTTTATTAAAACATAATTAATTCGATTTGCATTATGGTTTCTTCCTCCGGCTTTTTCAGCAGCTTTTAGAACCATAAAAAAAAAGAAAGTTTATTTTTATCAAATCCAAACTTTGGATGAAAATCTTTCAAAATTTATTTTATTAAAACATAATTAATTCGATTTGCATTATGGTTTCTTCCTCCGGCTTTTTCAGCAGCTTTTAGAACCATAAAAAAAAAGAAAGTTTATTTTTATCAAATCCAAACTTTGGATGAAAATCTTTCAAAATTTATTTTAATAAAACATAATTAATTCGATTTGCATTATGGTTTCTTCCTCCGGCTTTTTCAGCAGCATAAAAAAAAAGAAAGTTTATTTTTATCAAATCCAAACTTTGGATGAAAATCTTTCAAAATTTATTTTATTAAAACATAATTAATTCGATTTGCATTATGGTTTCTTCCTCCGGCTTTTTCAGCAGCTTTTAGAACCATAAAAAAAAAGAAAGTTTATTTTTATCAAATCCAAACTTTGGATGAAAATCTTTCAAAATTTATTTTATTAAAACATAATTAATTCGATTTGCATTATGGTTTCTTCCTCCGGCTTTTTCAGCAGCTTTTAGAACCATAAAAAAAAAGAAAGTTTATTTTTATCAAATCCAAACTTTGGATGAAAATCTTTCAAAATTTATTTTAATAAAACATAATTAATTCGATTTGCATTATGGTTTCTTCCTCCGGCTTTTTCAGCAGCATAAAAAAAAAGAAAGTTTATTTTTATCAAATCCAAACTTTGGATGAAAATCTTTCAAAATTTATTTTATTAAAACATAATTAATTCGATTTGCATTATGGTTTCTTCCTCCGGCTTTTTCAGCAGCTTTTAGAACCATAAAAAAAAAGAAAGTTTATTTTTATCAAATCCAAACTTTGGATGAAAATCTTTCAAAATTTATTTTATTAAAACATAATTAATTCGATTTGCATTATGGTTTCTTCCTCCGGCTTTTTCAGCAGCTTTTAGAACCATAAAAAAAAAGAAAGTTTATTTTTATCAAATCCAAACTTTGGATGAAAATCTTTCAAAATTTATTTTATTAAAACATAATTAATTCGATTTGCATTATGGTTTCTTCCTCCGGCTTTTTCAGCAGCTTTTAGAACCATAAAAAAAAAGAAAGTTTATTTTTATCAAATCCAAACTTTGGATGAAAATCTTTCAAAATTTATTTTATTAAAACATAATTAATTCGATTTGCATTATGGTTTCTTCCTCCGGCTTTTTCAGCAGCTTTTAGAACCATAAAAAAAAAGAAAGTTTATTTTTATCAAATCCAAACTTTGGATGAAAATCTTTCAAAATTTATTTTATTAAAACATAATTAATTCGATTTGCATTATGGTTTCTTCCTCCGGCTTTTTCAACAGCTTTTAGAACCATAAAAAAAAAGAAAGTTTATTTTTATCAAATCCAAACTTTGGATGAAAATCTTTCAAAATTTATTTTATTAAAACATAATTAATTCGATTTGCATTATGGTTTCTTCCTCCGGCTTTTTCAGCAGCTTTTAGAACCATAAAAAAAAAGAAAGTTTATTTTTATCAAATCCAAACTTTGGATGAAAATCTTTCAAAATTTATTTTATTAAAACATAATTAATTCGATTTGCATTATGGTTTCTTCCTCCGGCTTTTTCAACAGCTTTTAGAACCATAAAAAAAAAGAAAGTTTATTTTTATCAAATCCAAACTTTGGATGAAAATCTTTCAAAATTTATTTTATTAAAACATAATTAATTCGATTTGCATTATGGTTTCTTCCTCCGGCTTTTTCAGCAGCTTTTAGAACCATAAAAAAAAAGAAAGTTTATTTTTATCAAATCCAAACTTTGGATGAAAATCTTTCAAAATTTATTTTATTAAAACATAATTAATTCGATTTGCATTATGGTTTCTTCCTCCGGCTTTTTCAGCAGCTTTTAGAACCATAAAAAAAAAGAAAGTTTATTTTTATCAAATCCAAACTTTGGATGAAAATCTTTCAAAATTTATTTTATTAAAACATAATTAATTCGATTTGCATTATGGTTTCTTCCTCCGGCTTTTTCAGCAGCTTTTAGAACCATAAAAAAAAAGAAAGTTTATTTTTATCAAATCCAAACTTTGGATGAAAATCTTTCAAAATTTATTTTATTAAAACATAATTAATTCGATTTGCATTATGGTTTCTTCCTCCGGCTTTTTCAACAGCTTTTAGAACCATAAAAAAAAAGAAAGTTTATTTTTATCAAATCCAAACTTTGGATGAAAATCTTTCAAAATTTATTTTATTAAAACATAATTAATTCGATTTGCATTATGGTTTCTTCCTCCGGCTTTTTCAACAGCTTTTAGAACCATAAAAAAAAAGAAAGTTTATTTTTATCAAATCCAAACTTTGGATGAAAATCTTTCAAAATTTATTTTATTAAAACATAATTAATTCGATTTGCATTATGGTTTCTTCCTCCGGCTTTTTCAGCAGCTTTTAGAACCATAAAAAAAAAGAAAGTTTATTTTTATCAAATCCAAACTTTGGATGAAAATCTTTCAAAATTTATTTTATTAAAACATAATTAATTCGATTTGCATTATGGTTTCTTCCTCCGGCTTTTTCAGCAGCTTTTAGAACCATAAAAAAAAAGAAAGTTTATTTTTATCAAATCCAAACTTTGGATGAAAATCTTTCAAAATTTATTTTATTAAAACATAATTAATTCGATTTGCATTATGGTTTCTTCCTCCGGCTTTTTCAACAGCTTTTAGAACCATAAAAAAAAAGAAAGTTTATTTTTATCAAATCCAAACTTTGGATGAAAATCTTTCAAAATTTATTTTATTAAAACATAATTAATTCGATTTGCATTATGGTTTCTTCCTCCGGCTTTTTCAGCAGCTTTTAGAACCATAAAAAAAAAGAAAGTTTATTTTTATCAAATCCAAACTTTGGATGAAAATCTTTCAAAATTTATTTTATTAAAACATAATTAATTCGATTTGCATTATGGTTTCTTCCTCCGGCTTTTTCAGCAGCTTTTAGAACCATAAAAAAAAAGAAAGTTTATTTTTATCAAATCCAAACTTTGGATGAAAATCTTTCAAAATTTATTTTATTAAAACATAATTAATTCGATTTGCATTATGGTTTCTTCCTCCGGCTTTTTCAGCAGCTTTTAGAACCATAAAAAAAAAGAAAGTTTATTTTTATCAAATCCAAACTTTGGATGAAAATCTTTCAAAATTTATTTTATTAAAACATAATTAATTCGATTTGCATTATGGTTTCTTCCTCCGGCTTTTTCAGCAGCTTTTAGAACCATAAAAAAAAAGAAAGTTTATTTTTATCAAATCCAAACTTTGGATGAAAATCTTTCAAAATTTATTTTATTAAAACATAATTAATTCGATTTGCATTATGGTTTCTTCCTCCGGCTTTTTCAGCAGCTTTTAGAACCATAAAAATAAGAAAGTTTATTTTATAAAATCCAAACTTTGGATGAAAATCTTTCAAAATTTATTTTATTAAAACATAATTAATTCGATTTGCATTATGGTTTCTTCCTCCGGCTTTTTCAGCAGCTTTTAGAACCATAAAAAAAAAGAAAGTTTATTTTTATCAAATCCAAACTTTGGATGAAAATCTTTCAAAATTTATTTTAATAAAACATAATTAATTCGATTTGCATTATGGTTTCTTTCTCCGGCTTTTTCAGCAGCTTTTAGAACCATAAAAAAAAGAAAGTTTATTTTTATCAAATCCAAACTTTGGATGAAAATCTTTCAAAATTTATTTTATTAAAACATAATTAATTCGATTTGCATTATGGTTTCTTCCTCCGGCTTTTTCAGCAGCTTTTAGAACCATAAAAAAAAAGAAAGTTTATTTTTATCAAATCCAAACTTTGGATGAAAATCTTTCAAAATTTATTTTAATAAAACATAATTAATTCGATTTGCATTATGGTTTCTTTCTCCGGCTTTTTCAGCAGCTTTTAGAACCATAAAAAAAAGAAAGTTTATTTTTATCAAATCCAAACTTTGGATGAAAATCTTTCAAAATTTATTTTATTAAAACATAATTAATTCGATTTGCATTATGGTTTCTTCCTCCGGCTTTTTCAGCAGCTTTTAGAACCATAAAAAAAAAGAAAGTTTATTTTTATCAAATCCAAACTTTGGATGAAAATCTTTCAAAATTTATTTTAATAAAACATAATTAATTCGATTTGCATTATGGTTTCTTCCTCCGGCTTTTTCAGCAGCATAAAAAAAAAGAAAGTTTATTTTTATCAAATCCAAACTTTGGATGAAAATCTTTCAAAATTTATTTTATTAAAACATAATTAATTCGATTTGCATTATGGTTTCTTCCTCCGGCTTTTTCAGCAGCATAAAAAAAAAGAAAGTTTATTTTTATCAAATCCAAACTTTGGATGAAAATCTTTCAAAATTTATTTTATTAAAACATAATTAATTCGATTTGCATTATGGTTTCTTCCTCCGGCTTTTTCAGCAGCTTTTAGAACCATAAAAATAAGAAAGTTTATTTTTATCAAATCCAAACTTTGGATGAAAATCTTTCAAAATTTATTTTATTAAAACATAATTAATTCGATTTGCATTATGGTTTCTTCCTCCGGCTTTTTCAGCAGCTTTTAGAACCATAAAAAAAAAGAAAGTTTATTTTTATCAAATCCAAACTTTGGATGAAAATCTTTCAAAATTTATTTTAATAAAACATAATTAATTCGATTTGCATTATGGTTTCTTCCTCCGGCTTTTTCAGCAGCATAAAAAAAAAGAAAGTTTATTTTTATCAAATCCAAACTTTGGATGAAAATCTTTCAAAATTTATTTTATTAAAACATAATTAATTCGATTTGCATTATGGTTTCTTCCTCCGGCTTTTTCAGCAGCTTTTAGAACCATAAAAAAAAAGAAAGTTTATTTTTATCAAATCCAAACTTTGGATGAAAATCTTTCAAAATTTATTTTATTAAAACATAATTAATTCGATTTGCATTATGGTTTCTTCCTCCGGCTTTTTCAGCAGCATAAAAAAAAAGAAAGTTTATTTTTATCAAATCCAAACTTTGGATGAAAATCTTTCAAAATTTATTTTATTAAAACATAATTAATTCGATTTGCATTATGGTTTCTTCCTCCGGCTTTTTCAGCAGCTTTTAGAACCATAAAAATAAGAAAGTTTATTTTTATCAAATCCAAACTTTGGATGAAAATCTTTCAAAATTTATTTTATTAAAACATAATTAATTCGATTTGCATTATGGTTTCTTCCTCCGGCTTTTTCAGCAGCTTTTAGAACCATAAAAAAAAAGAAAGTTTATTTTTATCAAATCCAAACTTTGGATGAAAATCTTTCAAAATTTATTTTATTAAAACATAATTAATTCGATTTGCATTATGGTTTCTTCCTCCGGCTTTTTCAGCAGCTTTTAGAACCATAAAAAAAAAGAAAGTTTATTTTTATCAAATCCAAACTTTGGATGAAAATCTTTCAAAATTTATTTTAATAAAACATAATTAATTCGATTTGCATTATGGTTTCTTCCTCCGGCTTTTTCAGCAGCATAAAAAAAAAGAAAGTTTATTTTTATCAAATCCAAACTTTGGATGAAAATCTTTCAAAATTTATTTTATTAAAACATAATTAATTCGATTTGCATTATGGTTTCTTCCTCCGGCTTTTTCAGCAGCTTTTAGAACCATAAAAATAAGAAAGTTTATTTTTATCAAATCCAAACTTTGGATGAAAATCTTTCAAAATTTATTTTATTAAAACATAATTAATTCGATTTGCATTATGGTTTCTTCCTCCGGCTTTTTCAGCAGCTTTTAGAACCATAAAAAAAAAGAAAGTTTATTTTTATCAAATCCAAACTTTGGATGAAAATCTTTCAAAATTTATTTTAATAAAACATAATTAATTCGATTTGCATTATGGTTTCTTCCTCCGGCTTTTTCAGCAGCTTTTAGAACCATAAAAAAAAGAAAGTTTATTTTTATCAAATCCAAACTTTGGATGAAAATCTTTCAAAATTTATTTTATTAAAACTTAATTAATATTAATTGCATTATGGTTTTTTCCTTCGGCTTTTTCAGCAGCTTTTAGAACCATAAAAATAAGAAAGTTTATTTTTATCAAATCCAAACTTTGGAAGAAAATCTTTCAAAATTTATTTTAATAAAACATAATTAATTCGATTTGCATTATGGTTTCTTCCTCCGGCTTTTTCAGCAGCTTTTAGAACCATAAAAATAAGAAAGTTTATTTTTATCAAATCCAAACTTTGGATGAAAATCTTTCAAAATTTATTTTATTAAAACTTAATTAATATTAATTGCATTATGGTTTTTTCCTTCGGCTTTTTCAGCAGCTTTTAGAACCATAAAAATAAGAAAGTTTATTTTTATCAAATCCAAACTTTGGAAGAAAATCTTTCAAAATTTATTTTAATAAAACATAATTAATTCGATTTGCATTATGGTTTCTTCCTCCGGCTTTTTCAGCAGCTTTTAGAACCATAAAAATAAGAAAGTTTATTTTTATCAAATCCAAACTTTGGATGAAAATCTTTCAAAATTTATTTTATTAAAACATAATTAATTCGATTTGCATTATGGTTTCTTCCTCCGGCTTTTTCAGCAGCTTTTAGAACCATAAAAAAAAAGAAAGTTTATTTTTATCAAATCCAAACTTTGGATGAAAATCTTTCAAAATTTATTTTATTAAAACATAATTAATTCGATTTGCATTATGGTTTCTTCCTCCGGCTTTTTCAGCAGCTTTTAGAACCATAAAAAAAAAGAAAGTTTATTTTTATCAAATCCAAACTTTGGATGAAAATCTTTCAAAATTTATTTTATTAAAACATAATTAATTCGATTTGCATTATGGTTTCTTCCTCCGGCTTTTTCAGCAGCTTTTAGAACCATAAAAATAAGAAAGTTTATTTTATAAAATCCAAACTTTGGATGAAAATCTTTCAAAATTTATTTTATTAAAACATAATTAATTCGATTTGCATTATGGTTTCTTCCTCCGGCTTTTTCAGCAGCTTTTAGAACCATAAAAAAAAAGAAAGTTTATTTTTATCAAATCCAAACTTTGGATGAAAATCTTTCAAAATTTATTTTAATAAAACATAATTAATTCGATTTGCATTATGGTTTCTTCCTCCGGCTTTTTCAGCAGCTTTTAGAACCATAAAAAAAAAGAAAGTTTATTTTTATCAAATCCAAACTTTGGATGAAAATCTTTCAAAATTTATTTTATTAAAACATAATTAATTCGATTTGCATTATGGTTTCTTCCTCCGGCTTTTTCAGCAGCTTTTAGAACCATAAAAAAAAGAAAGTTTATTTTTATCAAATCCAAACTTTGGATGAAAATCTTTCAAAATTTATTTTATTAAAACATAATTAATACGATTTGCATTATAGTTTCTTAAATTTTCTTTCCCAGCAGCTTTTAGAACCATAAAAATAAGAAAGTTTATTTTTATCAAATCCAAACTTTGGATGAAAATCTTTCAAAATTTATTTTAATAAAACATAATTAATTCGATTTGCATTATGGTTTCTTTCTCCGGCTTTTTCAGCAGCTTTTAGAACCATAAAAAAAAGAAAGTTTATTTTTATCAAATCCAAACTTTGGATGAAAATCTTTCAAAATTTATTTTATTAAAACATAATTAATTCGATTTGCATTATGGTTTCTTCCTCCGGCTTTTTCAGCAGCTTTTAGAACCATAAAAAAAAAGAAAGTTTATTTTTATCAAATCCAAACTTTGGATGAAAATCTTTCAAAATTTATTTTATTAAAACATAATTAATTCGATTTGCATTATGGTTTCTTCCTCCGGCTTTTTCAGCAGCATAAAAAAAAAGAAAGTTTATTTTTATCAAATCCAAACTTTGGATGAAAATCTTTCAAAATTTATTTTATTAAAACATAATTAATTCGATTTGCATTATGGTTTCTTCCTCCGGCTTTTTCAGCAGCTTTTAGAACCATAAAAAAAAAGAAAGTTTATTTTTATCAAATCCAAACTTTGGATGAAAATCTTTCAAAATTTATTTTATTAAAACATAATTAATTCGATTTGCATTATGGTTTCTTCCTCCGGCTTTTTCAGCAGCTTTTAGAACCATAAAAAAAAAGAAAGTTTATTTTTATCAAATCCAAACTTTGGATGAAAATCTTTCAAAATTTATTTTAATAAAACATAATTAATTCGATTTGCATTATGGTTTCTTCCTCCGGCTTTTTCAGCAGCATAAAAAAAAAGAAAGTTTATTTTTATCAAATCCAAACTTTGGATGAAAATCTTTCAAAATTTATTTTATTAAAACATAATTAATTCGATTTGCATTATGGTTTCTTCCTCCGGCTTTTTCAGCAGCTTTTAGAACCATAAAAATAAGAAAGTTTATTTTTATCAAATCCAAACTTTGGATGAAAATCTTTCAAAATTTATTTTATTAAAACATAATTAATTCGATTTGCATTATGGTTTCTTCCTCCGGCTTTTTCAGCAGCTTTTAGAACCATAAAAAAAAAGAAAGTTTATTTTTATCAAATCCAAACTTTGGATGAAAATCTTTCAAAATTTATTTTATTAAAACATAATTAATTCGATTTGCATTATGGTTTCTTCCTCCGGCTTTTTCAGCAGCTTTTAGAACCATAAAAAAAAAGAAAGTTTATTTTTATCAAATCCAAACTTTGGATGAAAATCTTTCAAAATTTATTTTATTAAAACATAATTAATTCGATTTGCATTATGGTTTCTTCCTCCGGCTTTTTCAGCAGCTTTTAGAACCATAAAAAAAAAGAAAGTTTATTTTTATCAAATCCAAACTTTGGATGAAAATCTTTCAAAATTTATTTTATTAAAACATAATTAATTCGATTTGCATTATGGTTTCTTCCTCCGGCTTTTTCAACAGCTTTTAGAACCATAAAAAAAAAGAAAGTTTATTTTTATCAAATCCAAACTTTGGATGAAAATCTTTCAAAATTTATTTTATTAAAACATAATTAATTCGATTTGCATTATGGTTTCTTCCTCCGGCTTTTTCAGCAGCTTTTAGAACCATAAAAAAAAAGAAAGTTTATTTTTATCAAATCCAAACTTTGGATGAAAATCTTTCAAAATTTATTTTATTAAAACATAATTAATTCGATTTGCATTATGGTTTCTTCCTCCGGCTTTTTCAGCAGCTTTTAGAACCATAAAAAAAAAGAAAGTTTATTTTTATCAAATCCAAACTTTGGATGAAAATCTTTCAAAATTTATTTTATTAAAACATAATTAATTCGATTTGCATTATGGTTTCTTCCTCCGGCTTTTTCAGCAGCTTTTAGAACCATAAAAAAAAAGAAAGTTTATTTTTATCAAATCCAAACTTTGGATGAAAATCTTTCAAAATTTATTTTATTAAAACATAATTAATTCGATTTGCATTATGGTTTCTTCCTCCGGCTTTTTCAACAGCTTTTAGAACCATAAAAAAAAAGAAAGTTTATTTTTATCAAATCCAAACTTTGGATGAAAATCTTTCAAAATTTATTTTATTAAAACATAATTAATTCGATTTGCATTATGGTTTCTTCCTCCGGCTTTTTCAGCAGCTTTTAGAACCATAAAAAAAAAGAAAGTTTATTTTTATCAAATCCAAACTTTGGATGAAAATCTTTCAAAATTTATTTTATTAAAACATAATTAATTCGATTTGCATTATGGTTTCTTCCTCCGGCTTTTTCAGCAGCTTTTAGAACCATAAAAAAAAAGAAAGTTTATTTTTATCAAATCCAAACTTTGGATGAAAATCTTTCAAAATTTATTTTATTAAAACATAATTAATTCGATTTGCATTATGGTTTCTTCCTCCGGCTTTTTCAGCAGCTTTTAGAACCATAAAAAAAAAGAAAGTTTATTTTTATCAAATCCAAACTTTGGATGAAAATCTTTCAAAATTTATTTTATTAAAACATAATTAATTCGATTTGCATTATGGTTTCTTCCTCCGGCTTTTTCAGCAGCTTTTAGAACCATAAAAATAAGAAAGTTTATTTTATAAAATCCAAACTTTGGATGAAAATCTTTCAAAATTTATTTTATTAAAACATAATTAATTCGATTTGCATTATGGTTTCTTCCTCCGGCTTTTTCAGCAGCTTTTAGAACCATAAAAAAAAAGAAAGTTTATTTTTATCAAATCCAAACTTTGGATGAAAATCTTTCAAAATTTATTTTAATAAAACATAATTAATTCGATTTGCATTATGGTTTCTTCCTCCGGCTTTTTCAGCAGCTTTTAGAACCATAAAAAAAAAGAAAGTTTATTTTTATCAAATCCAAACTTTGGATGAAAATCTTTCAAAATTTATTTTATTAAAACATAATTAATTCGATTTGCATTATGGTTTCTTCCTCCGGCTTTTTCAGCAGCTTTTAGAACCATAAAAAAAAGAAAGTTTATTTTTATCAAATCCAAACTTTGGATGAAAATCTTTCAAATTTATTTTATTAAAACATAATTAATACGATTTGCATTATAGTTTCTTAAATTTTCTTTCCCAGCAGCTTTTAGAACCATAAAAATAAGAAAGTTTATTTTTATCAAATCCAAACTTTGGATGAAAATCTTTCAAAATTTATTTTAATAAAACATAATTAATTCGATTTGCATTATGGTTTCTTTCTCCGGCTTTTTCAGCAGCTTTTAGAACCATAAAAAAAAGAAAGTTTATTTTTATCAAATCCAAACTTTGGATGAAAATCTTTCAAAATTTATTTTATTAAAACATAATTAATTCGATTTGCATTATGGTTTCTTCCTCCGGCTTTTTCAGCAGCTTTTAGAACCATAAAAAAAAAGAAAGTTTATTTTTATCAAATCCAAACTTTGGATGAAAATCTTTCAAAATTTATTTTAATAAAACATAATTAATTCGATTTGCATTATGGTTTCTTCCTCCGGCTTTTTCAGCAGCATAAAAAAAAAGAAAGTTTATTTTTATCAAATCCAAACTTTGGATGAAAATCTTTCAAAATTTATTTTATTAAAACATAAT
Organism: Panagrolaimus kolymaensis; assembly: GCA_028622995.1. Taxonomy (NCBI): domain Eukaryota; kingdom Metazoa; phylum Nematoda; class Chromadorea; order Rhabditida; family Panagrolaimidae; genus Panagrolaimus; species Panagrolaimus kolymaensis. The sequence continues at coordinate 6,360 of JAJQJQ010000316.1, read as the reverse complement.
TAATTCGATTTGCATTATGGTTTCTTCCTCCGGCTTTTTCAGCAGCTTTTAGAACCATAAAAAAAAAGAAAGTTTATTTTTATCAAATCCAAACTTTGGATGAAAATCTTTCAAAATTTATTTTATTAAAACATAATTAATTCGATTTGCATTATGGTTTCTTCCTCCGGCTTTTTCAGCAGCTTTTAGAACCATAAAAAAAAAGAAAGTTTATTTTTATCAAATCCAAACTTTGGATGAAAATCTTTCAAAATTTATTTTAATAAAACATAATTAATTCGATTTGCATTATGGTTTCTTCCTCCGGCTTTTTCAGCAGCATAAAAAAAAAGAAAGTTTATTTTTATCAAATCCAAACTTTGGATGAAAATCTTTCAAAATTTATTTTATTAAAACATAATTAATTCGATTTGCATTATGGTTTCTTCCTCCGGCTTTTTCAGCAGCTTTTAGAACCATAAAAATAAGAAAGTTTATTTTTATCAAATCCAAACTTTGGATGAAAATCTTTCAAAATTTATTTTATTAAAACTTAATTAATATTAATTGCATTATGGTTTTTTCCTTCGGCTTTTTCAGCAGCTTTTAGAACCATAAAAAAAAAGAAAGTTTATTTTTATCAAATCCAAACTTTGGATGAAAATCTTTCAAAATTTATTTTATTAAAACATAATTAATTCGATTTGCATTATGGTTTCTTCCTCCGGCTTTTTCAGCAGCTTTTAGAACCATAAAAAAAAAGAAAGTTTATTTTTATCAAATCCAAACTTTGGATGAAAATCTTTCAAAATTTATTTTAATAAAACATAATTAATTCGATTTGCATTATGGTTTCTTCCTCCGGCTTTTTCAGCAGCTTTTAGAACCATAAAAAAAAGAAAGTTTATTTTTATCAAATCCAAACTTTGGATGAAAATCTTTCAAAATTTATTTTATTAAAACTTAATTAATATTAATTGCATTATGGTTTTTTCCTTCGGCTTTTTCAGCAGCTTTTAGAACCATAAAAATAAGAAAGTTTATTTTTATCAAATCCAAACTTTGGAAGAAAATCTTTCAAAATTTATTTTAATAAAACATAATTAATTCGATTTGCATTATGGTTTCTTCCTCCGGCTTTTTCAGCAGCTTTTTGAACCATAAAAAAAAGAAAGTTTATTTTTATCAAATCCAAACTTTGGATGAAAATCTTTCAAAATTTATTTTATTAAAACTTAATTAATATTAATTGCATTATGGTTTTTTCCTTCGGCTTTTTCAGCAGCTTTTAGAACCATAAAAATAAGAAAGTTTATTTTTATCAAATCCAAACTTTGGAAGAAAATCTTTCAAAATTTATTTTAATAAAACATAATTAATTCGATTTGCATTATGGTTTCTTCCTCCGGCTTTTTCAGCAGCTTTTAGAACCATAAAAATAAGAAAGTTTATTTTTATCAAATCCAAACTTTGGATGAAAATCTTTCAAAATTTATTTTATTAAAACATAATTAATTCGATTTGCATTATGGTTTCTTCCTCCGGCTTTTTCAGCAGCTTTTAGAACCATAAAAAAAAAGAAAGTTTATTTTTATCAAATCCAAACTTTGGATGAAAATCTTTCAAAATTTATTTTATTAAAACATAATTAATTCGATTTGCATTATGGTTTCTTCCTCCGGCTTTTTCAGCAGCTTTTAGAACCATAAAAAAAAAGAAAGTTTATTTTTATCAAATCCAAACTTTGGATGAAAATCTTTCAAAATTTATTTTATTAAAACATAATTAATTCGATTTGCATTATGGTTTCTTCCTCCGGCTTTTTCAGCAGCTTTTAGAACCATAAAAAAAAAGAAAGTTTATTTTTATCAAATCCAAACTTTGGATGAAAATCTTTCAAAATTTATTTTAATAAAACATAATTAATTCGATTTGCATTATGGTTTCTTCCTCCGGCTTTTTCAGCAGCTTTTAGAACCATAAAAAAAAAGAAAGTTTATTTTTATCAAATCCAAACTTTGGATGAAAATCTTTCAAAATTTATTTTATTAAAACATAATTAATTCGATTTGCATTATGGTTTCTTCCTCCGGCTTTTTCAGCAGCTTTTAGAACCATAAAAAAAAAGAAAGTTTATTTTTATCAAATCCAAACTTTGGATGAAAATCTTTCAAAATTTATTTTATTAAAACATAATTAATTCGATTTGCATTATGGTTTCTTCCTCCGGCTTTTTCAGCAGCTTTTAGAACCATAAAAAAAAAGAAAGTTTATTTTTATCAAATCCAAACTTTGGATGAAAATCTTTCAAAATTTATTTTAATAAAACATAATTAATTCGATTTGCATTATGGTTTCTTCCTCCGGCTTTTTCAGCAGCTTTTAGAACCATAAAAAAAAAGAAAGTTTATTTTTATCAAATCCAAACTTTGGATGAAAATCTTTCAAAATTTATTTTATTAAAACATAATTAATTCGATTTGCATTATGGTTTCTTCCTCCGGCTTTTTCAGCAGCTTTTAGAACCATAAAAAAAAGAAAGTTTATTTTTATCAAATCCAAACTTTGGATGAAAATCTTTCAAAATTTATTTTATTAAAACATAATTAATACGATTTGCATTATAGTTTCTTAAATTTTCTTTCCCAGCAGCTTTTAGAACCATAAAAATAAGAAAGTTTATTTTTATCAAATCCAAACTTTGGATGAAAATCTTTCAAAATTTATTTTAATAAAACATAATTAATTCGATTTGCATTATGGTTTCTTTCTCCGGCTTTTTCAGCAGCTTTTAGAACCATAAAAAAAAGAAAGTTTATTTTTATCAAATCCAAACTTTGGATGAAAATCTTTCAAAATTTATTTTATTAAAACATAATTAATTCGATTTGCATTATGGTTTCTTCCTCCGGCTTTTTCAGCAGCTTTTAGAACCATAAAAAAAAAGAAAGTTTATTTTTATCAAATCCAAACTTTGGATGAAAATCTTTCAAAATTTATTTTAATAAAACATAATTAATTCGATTTGCATTATGGTTTCTTCCTCCGGCTTTTTCAGCAGCATAAAAAAAAAGAAAGTTTATTTTTATCAAATCCAAACTTTGGATGAAAATCTTTCAAAATTTATTTTATTAAAACATAATTAATTCGATTTGCATTATGGTTTCTTCCTCCGGCTTTTTCAGCAGCTTTTAGAACCATAAAAAAAAAGAAAGTTTATTTTTATCAAATCCAAACTTTGGATGAAAATCTTTCAAAATTTATTTTATTAAAACATAATTAATTCGATTTGCATTATGGTTTCTTCCTCCGGCTTTTTCAGCAGCTTTTAGAACCATAAAAAAAAAGAAAGTTTATTTTTATCAAATCCAAACTTTGGATGAAAATCTTTCAAAATTTATTTTAATAAAACATAATTAATTCGATTTGCATTATGGTTTCTTCCTCCGGCTTTTTCAGCAGCATAAAAAAAAAGAAAGTTTATTTTTATCAAATCCAAACTTTGGATGAAAATCTTTCAAAATTTATTTTATTAAAACATAATTAATTCGATTTGCATTATGGTTTCTTCCTCCGGCTTTTTCAGCAGCTTTTAGAACCAAAAAAATAAGAAAGTTTATTTTTATCAAATCCAAACTTTGGATGAAAATCTTTCAAAATTTATTTTATTAAAACTTAATTAATATTAATTGCATTATGGTTTTTTCCTTCGGCTTTTTCAGCAGCTTTTAGAACCATAAAAAAAAGAAAGTTTATTTTTATCAAATCCAAACTTTGGATGAAAATCTTTCAAAATTTATTTTATTAAAACATAATTAATTCGATTTGCATTATGGTTTCTTCCTCCGGCTTTTTCAGCAGCTTTTAGAACCATAAAAAAAAAGAAAGTTTATTTTTATCAAATCCAAACTTTGGATGAAAATCTTTCAAAATTTATTTTAATAAAACATAATTAATTCGATTTGCATTATGGTTTCTTCCTCCGGCTTTTTCAGCAGCTTTTAGAACCATAAAAAAAAGAAAGTTTATTTTTATCAAATCCAAACTTTGGATGAAAATCTTTCAAAATTTATTTTATTAAAACTTAATTAATATTAATTGCATTATGGTTTTTTCCTTCGGCTTTTTCAGCAGCTTTTAGAACCATAAAAATAAGAAAGTTTATTTTTATCAAATCCAAACTTTGGAAGAAAATCTTTCAAAATTTATTTTAATAAAACATAATTAATTCGATTTGCATTATGGTTTCTTCCTCCGGCTTTTTCAGCAGCATAAAAAAAAAGAAAGTTTATTTTTATCAAATCCAAACTTTGGATGAAAATCTTTCAAAATTTATTTTATTAAAACATAATTAATTCGATTTGCATTATGGTTTCTTCCTCGGCTTTTTCAGCAGCTTTTAGAACCATAAAAAAAAAGAAAGTTTATTTTTATCAAATCCAAACTTTGGATGAAAATCTTTCAAAATTTATTTTATTAAAACATAATTAATTCGATTTGCATTATGGTTTCTTCCTCCGGCTTTTTCAGCAGCTTTTAGAACCATAAAAAAAAAGAAAGTTTATTTTTATCAAATCCAAACTTTGGATGAAAATCTTTCAAAATTTATTTTAATAAAACATAATTAATTCGATTTGCATTATGGTTTCTTCCTCCGGCTTTTTCAGCAGCTTTTAGAACCATAAAAAAAAGAAAGTTTATTTTTATCAAATCCAAACTTTGGATGAAAATCTTTCAAAATTTATTTTATTAAAACTTAATTAATATTAATTGCATTATGGTTTTTTCCTTCGGCTTTTTCAGCAGCTTTTAGAACCATAAAAATAAGAAAGTTTATTTTTATCAAATCCAAACTTTGGAAGAAAATCTTTCAAAATTTATTTTAATAAAACATAATTAATTCGATTTGCATTATGGTTTCTTCCTCCGGCTTTTTCAGCAGCTTTTAGAACCATAAAAATAAGAAAGTTTATTTTTATCAAATCCAAACTTTGGATGAAAATCTTTCAAAATTTATTTTATTAAAACTTAATTAATATTAATTGCATTATGGTTTTTTCCTTCGGCTTTTTCAGCAGCTTTTAGAACCATAAAAATAAGAAAGTTTATTTTTATCAAATCCAAACTTTGGATGAAAATCTTTCAAAATTTATTTTATTAAAACTTAATTAATACGATTAGCATTATAGTTTCTTAAAATTTCTTTCCCAACAGCTTTTAGAGCCATAAAAATAAGAAAGTTTGTTTTTATCAAATCCAAACTTTGGATGAAAATCTTTCAAAATTTGTTTTATTAAAACTTAATTAATACGATTAGCATTATAGTTTCTTAAAATTTCTTTCCCAACAGCTTTTAGAGCCATAAAAATAAGAAAGTTTATTTTTATCAAATCCAAACTTTGGATGAAAATCTTTCAAAATTTATTTTATTAAAACATAATTAATTCGATTTGCATTATGGTTTCTTCCTCCGGCTTTTCAGCAGCTTTTAGAACCATAAAAAAAAGAAAGTTTATTTTTATCAAATCCAAACTTTGGATGAAAATCTTTCAAAATTTATTTTATTAAAACATAATTAATTCGATTTGCATTATGGTTTCTTCCTCCGGCTTTTTCAGCAGCTTTTAGAACCATAAAAATAAGAAAGTTTATTTTTATCAAATCCAAACTTTGGATGAAAATCTTTCAAAATTTATTTTAATAAAACATAATTAATTCGATTTGCATTATGGTTTCTTCCTCCGGCTTTTTCAGCAGCTTTTAGAACCATAAAAATAAGAAAAATTATTTTTATCAAATCCAAACTTTGGATGAAAATCTTTCAAAATTTATTTTAATAAAACATAATTAATTCGATTTGCATTATGGTTTCTTCTCCGGCTTTTTCAGCAGCTTTTAGAACCATAAAAATAAGAAAGTTTATTTTATCAAATCCAAACTTTGGATGAAAATCTTTCAAAATTTATTTTATTAAAACATAATTAATTCGATTTGCATTATGGTTTCTTCCTCCGGCTTTTTCAGCAGCTTTTAGAACCATAAAAATAAGAAAGTTTATTTTTATCAAATCCAAACTTTGGATGAAAATCTTTCAAAATTTATTTTATTAAAACATAATTAATTCGATTTGCATTATGGTTTCTTCCTCCGGCTTTTTCAACAGCTTTTAGAACCATAAAAAAAAAGAAAGTTTATTTTTATCAAATCCAAACTTTGGATGAAAATCTTTCAAAATTTATTTTATTAAAACATAATTAATTCGATTTGCATTATGGTTTCTTCCTCCGGCTTTTTCAGCAGCTTTTAGAACCATAAAAAAAAAGAAAGTTTATTTTTATCAAATCCAAACTTTGGATGAAAATCTTTCAAAATTTATTTTAT
>JAJQJQ010000315.1:0-29024 GCA_028622995.1 Panagrolaimus kolymaensis | reverse complement strand
TCATATAATAAATATTTGGATAAAAATATCCATATGCTTTATTGAACACCGTAATTCAAAACGTGATTAAGCAAATTTTTTAATGTTATTCATTTATTTAAAACCCAAATATCTTGTTGATGAGCTCAATGATTAAAAAAAAAAGTGGAGTTCGAATATTTAGTAAAATAGATAATCTACAAGATTTTTAAAACAGAAAAATTAATTTGGATTTTATTGATTTTTGCCAAAGCATTTTAACTTTAAAAAATGTTTCTTTAAGTGAAAAACATTAAATTTAAATATTCCTAACTTCATTGAATAGGTAGTTGGATTGAAAAACATGAGTAAAAATATATAATAAATGATTTAAATAATCCACTATTTTATTTTCTTTCAAAATTTCCTCAAAAAAATTGAAAATTTGATTGAAAATTCAACAAAAAGTTCACTTTCATATAGTCCAAAAAAGTTGTTATCTATTATCCGGTTTTCTGGCGCAGTGGAATTTTTGCAAGACGTTGTAGAATTTTCGCTGGGTTCGAATCCTGGACTCACCTCATCTCATCTCAAAATCTCAACCGACCCGGCCCGACCTTCTCAACACATCACAAAATTTTTGATTTTTTTTGACTTATTTAAATTTCTTGTTTATCATAATAATTAATTATACAAATTCTTTTTAATGTTTTTACATCTTGATGCACGTTTTCACTACTAGCAAAAACAGTCAGTTGAGTGTTGAAGAATTTTAGAAGTTTTAATTATGAAACAAATTTTTTTTTGCCCCTTCAGCAGATCTTATTTTTTCTTGTTTTTATTTATTTTTCTTCAAATAAATTCATGCAAATACAAGACATTTGAGAAATGGTTGCAAAAAAAAAAAACAATTTCCCGACATACCAATGTATGGCTTCAAACATAGAGGAATAAATTAGTGAATCTTGTTTTGAGTTACAGCCTGAATTGGAGATATGGATTTTTTGATCCAAATATTTTTTATTAAATTTATTAAAATTATTCCAAACAGGATGTTGGATTCCCCCCACTGGAAGTACCTCAACTGTGATCCAATTTTATATTTATGGACTCTATGAACACGAACACTTCGAGGTGAACTTAACTATTTTTGTTGAAGGAAAATTTAAGCGGCTGTGGTGTTTTTTAGATTCAGCACATAAAAATGAGTTGGGTTTTAATTTTTATTGATTTTTTCTTAAACAAAAATGATTTTTAATGATTTTTTAAAGTTTTAAATGAACACATGTATCAAGCAAGCTTAGTGGCAAGAAATTAGTGAATCTCGTTTTGAATTACGGAGCTCACTAAAGCATATGAATTTTTTTATCCAAATATTTTTCTTATATTTTTTAAAAATTTATGCCAAGAGGATTTTGAATCGCATACCAATTAAGACCTTCAAACCAGAAATTATTTATTTATTTGAGGCATCAAGCAACCATAGAGACATAAAATTTAGTTTAAAACGATTTGAATTAGAAAAAAAATTGCAGAGGAAAAGTGCCTTATTTTTATGATATTTTATGCATTTTTACATCCATTTTCAATAATATTTTTCCAAACGGATCCTATGGTGACGATTTGGAAGCCATCAAAAATTACACTTAAAGCAAAAAATGCTTTGATAAAGTAAAAATAATTCCAAACTCATAAGTATGAAAGCTTTAAAAAATTTTTGGCTATCAGAGAAGATAATTCACATAAAAATCTACAAAATCGGTAACATATTTGTTTAGTTAAAGATAAGGCTCAAATCGAGCTATGAGGCTTTGAAAATTAAAAAACACATGTTATTGAGTATGAATCTTCGTGGATTCATATCTCGTTATTCGAGGCAGCGAGTTAAAATCGGCATACATTATTAGGGTTAAAAAAATAAATAAAAATTAATTGGAAAATAAAAAAAATTGCCGCAATTCAAAAATTTTGATTTTCAGACATACCAAACACATGTATCAAACATAGAGGCAAGACATAAGTGAATCTCGTTTTGAATTAGGGCTTGAATTGGAGATATGGATTTTTTGTTTTAAATATTTTTTTTTAATTATATTAAAATTATTCCCAACGGGATTTTAAATCGCATGCACGGAAAGTACCTCAATCGATGAAACTTTTTTTTAATTAACTCAAGGTGCATCAAGCATTGAGATACCTAAATCAAAAGTTTTAATTATGAAACAAATAATTTTTTCCCCTTCAGCAGATCTTATTTTTTTGTTACTTTTCATCAAAAAAATTCAAGCAAATCCAAGACATTTAAGAAATGGCAGCAAAATAAATCAAAAACAGTCATTTTAATGTCTCAATCTTATTTAAAAAGTTTTGAATTAGAAAAAAAATTGCAGAGTAAAAGTGCTTTATTTTTATGATTTATTAGGTGTTTTTACATGCATTTTCAATAATATTTTTCCAAACGGATCCTATGGTGACGATTTGGAAATAATTTATAGTTGTTACGTTCACCTCGAAGTGATCGTGTACATACATAGAGGAAGAGGTCCATTAATAAATTATGGATGTTGGTTGAAGGTCATAATTGGTATGCGATTCAAAACCATGTTGGGAATAATCTTTAAAAATCATATAATAAATATTTGGATAAAAATATCCATATGCTTTATTGAACACCGTAATTCAAAACGTGATTAAGCAAATTTTTTAATGTTATTCATTTATTTAAAACCCAAATATCTTGTTGATGAGCTCAATGATTAAAAAAAAAAGTGGAGTTCGAATATTTAGTAAAATAGATAATCTACAAGATTTTTAAAACAGAAAAATTAATTTGGATTTTATTGATTTTTGCCAAAGCATTTTAACTTTAAAAAATGTTTCTTTAAGTGAAAAACATTAAATTTAAATATTCCTAACTTCATTGAATAGGTAGTTGGATTGAAAAACATGAGTAAAAATATATAATAAATGATTTAAATAATCCACTATTTTATTTTCTTTCAAAATTTCCTCAAAAAAATTGAAAATTTGATTGAAAATTCAACAAAAAGTTCACTTTCATATAGTCCAAAAAAGTTGTTATCTATTATCCGGTTTTCTGGCGCAGTGGAATTTTTGCAAGACGTTGTAGAATTTTCGCTGGGTTCGAATCCTGGACTCACCTCATCTCATCTCAAAATCTCAACCGACCCGGCCCGACCTTTCTCAACACATCACAAAATTTTTGATTTTTTTTGACTTATTTAAATTTCTTGTTTATCATAATAATTAATTATACAAATTCTTTTTAATGTTTTTACATCTTGATGCACGTTTTCACTACTAGCAAAAACAGTCAGTTGAGTGTTGAAGAATTTTAGAAGTTTTAATTATGAAACAAATTTTTTTTTGCCCCTTCAGCAGATCTTATTTTTTCTTGTTTTTATTTATTTTTCTTCAAATAAATTCATGCAAATACAAGACATTTGAGAAATGGTTGCAAAAAAAAAAAACAATTTCCCGACATACCAATGTATGGCTTCAAACATAGAGGAATAAATTAGTGAATCTTGTTTTGAGTTACAGCCTGAATTGGAGATATGGATTTTTTGATCCAAATATTTTTTATTAAATTTATTAAAATTATTCCAAACAGGATGTTGGATTCCCCCCACTGGAAGTACCTCAACTGTGATCCAATTTTATATTTATGGACTCTATGAACACGAACACTTCGAGGTGAACTTAACTATTTTTGTTGAAGGAAAATTTAAGCGGCTGTGGTGTTTTTTAGATTCAGCACATAAAAATGAGTTGGGTTTTAATTTTTATTGATTTTTTCTTAAACAAAAATGATTTTTAATGATTTTTTAAAGTTTTAAATGAACACATGTATCAAGCAAGCTTAGTGGCAAGAAATTAGTGAATCTCGTTTTGAATTACGGAGCTCACTAAAGCATATGAATTTTTTTATCCAAATATTTTTCTTATATTTTTTAAAAATTTATGCCAAGAGGATTTTGAATCGCATACCAATTAAGACCTTCAAACCAGAAATTATTTATTTATTTGAGGCATCAAGCAACCATAGAGACATAAAATTTAGTTTAAAACGATTTGAATTAGAAAAAAAATTGCAGAGGAAAAGTGCCTTATTTTTATGATATTTTATGCATTTTTACATCCATTTTCAATAATATTTTTCCAAACGGATCCTATGGTGACGATTTGGAAGCCATCAAAAATTACACTTAAAGCAAAAAATGCTTTGATAAAGTAAAAATAATTCCAAACTCATAAGTATGAAAGCTTTAAAAAATTTTTGGCTATCAGAGAAGATAATTCACATAAAAATCTACAAAATCGGTAACATATTTGTTTAGTTAAAGATAAGGCTCAAATCGAGCTATGAGGCTTTGAAAATTAAAAAACACATGTTATTGAGTATGAATCTTCGTGGATTCATATCTCGTTATTCGAGGCAGCGAGTTAAAATCGGCATACATTATTAGGGTTAAAAAAATAAATAAAAATTAATTGGAAAATAAAAAAAATTGCCGCAATTCAAAAATTTTGATTTTCAGACATACCAAACACATGTATCAAACATAGAGGCAAGACATAAGTGAATCTCGTTTTGAATTAGGGCTTGAATTGGAGATATGGATTTTTTGTTTTAAATATTTTTTTTTAATTATATTAAAATTATTCCCAACGGGATTTTAAATCGCATGCACGGAAAGTACCTCAATCGATGAAACTTTTTTTTAATTAACTCAAGGTGCATCAAGCATTGAGATACCTAAATCAAAAGTTTTAATTATGAAACAAATAATTTTTTCCCCTTCAGCAGATCTTATTTTTTTGTTACTTTTCATCAAAAAAATTCAAGCAAATCCAAGACATTTAAGAAATGGCAGCAAAATAAATCAAAAACAGTCATTTTAATGTCTCAATCTTATTTAAAAAGTTTTGAATTAGAAAAAAAATTGCAGAGTAAAAGTGCTTTATTTTTATGATTTATTAGGTGTTTTTACATGCATTTTCAATAATATTTTTCCAAACGGATCCTATGGTGACGATTTGGAAATAATTTATAGTTGTTACGTTCACCTCGAAGTGATCGTGTACATACATAGAGGAAGAGGTCCATTAATAAATTATGGATGTTGGTTGAAGGTCATAATTGGTATGCGATTCAAAACCATGTTGGGAATAATCTTTAAAAATCATATAATAAATATTTGGATAAAAATATCCATATGCTTTATTGAACACCGTAATTCAAAACGTGATTAAGCAAATTTTTTAATGTTATTCATTTATTTAAAACCCAAATATCTTGTTGATGAGCTCAATGATTAAAAAAAAAAGTGGAGTTCGAATATTTAGTAAAATAGATAATCTACAAGATTTTTAAAACAGAAAAATTAATTTGGATTTTATTGATTTTTGCCAAAGCATTTTAACTTTAAAAAATGTTTCTTTAAGTGAAAAACATTAAATTTAAATATTCCTAACTTCATTGAATAGGTAGTTGGATTGAAAAACATGAGTAAAAATATATAATAAATGATTTAAATAATCCACTATTTTATTTTCTTTCAAAATTTCCTCAAAAAAATTGAAAATTTGATTGAAAATTCAACAAAAAGTTCACTTTCATATAGTCCAAAAAAGTTGTTATCTATTATCCGGTTTTCTGGCGCAGTGGAATTTTTGCAAGACGTTGTAGAATTTTCGCTGGGTTCGAATCCTGGACTCACCTCATCTCATCTCAAAATCTCAACCGACCCGGCCCGACCTTTCTCAACACATCACAAAATTTTTGATTTTTTTTGACTTATTTAAATTTCTTGTTTATCATAATAATTAATTATACAAATTCTTTTTAATGTTTTTACATCTTGATGCACGTTTTCACTACTAGCAAAAACAGTCAGTTGAGTGTTGAAGAATTTTAGAAGTTTTAATTATGAAACAAATTTTTTTTTGCCCCTTCAGCAGATCTTATTTTTTCTTGTTTTTATTTATTTTTCTTCAAATAAATTCATGCAAATACAAGACATTTGAGAAATGGTTGCAAAAAAAAAAAACAATTTCCCGACATACCAATGTATGGCTTCAAACATAGAGGAATAAATTAGTGAATCTTGTTTTGAGTTACAGCCTGAATTGGAGATATGGATTTTTTGATCCAAATATTTTTTATTAAATTTATTAAAATTATTCCAAACAGGATGTTGGATTCCCCCCACTGGAAGTACCTCAACTGTGATCCAATTTTATATTTATGGACTCTATGAACACGAACACTTCGAGGTGAACTTAACTATTTTTGTTGAAGGAAAATTTAAGCGGCTGTGGTGTTTTTTAGATTCAGCACATAAAAATGAGTTGGGTTTTAATTTTTATTGATTTTTTCTTAAACAAAAATGATTTTTAATGATTTTTTAAAGTTTTAAATGAACACATGTATCAAGCAAGCTTAGTGGCAAGAAATTAGTGAATCTCGTTTTGAATTACGGAGCTCACTAAAGCATATGAATTTTTTTATCCAAATATTTTTCTTATATTTTTTAAAAATTTATGCCAAGAGGATTTTGAATCGCATACCAATTAAGACCTTCAAACCAGAAATTATTTATTTATTTGAGGCATCAAGCAACCATAGAGACATAAAATTTAGTTTAAAACGATTTGAATTAGAAAAAAAATTGCAGAGGAAAAGTGCCTTATTTTTATGATATTTTATGCATTTTTACATCCATTTTCAATAATATTTTTCCAAACGGATCCTATGGTGACGATTTGGAAGCCATCAAAAATTACACTTAAAGCAAAAAATGCTTTGATAAAGTAAAAATAATTCCAAACTCATAAGTATGAAAGCTTTAAAAAATTTTTGGCTATCAGAGAAGATAATTCACATAAAAATCTACAAAATCGGTAACATATTTGTTTAGTTAAAGATAAGGCTCAAATCGAGCTATGAGGCTTTGAAAATTAAAAAACACATGTTATTGAGTATGAATCTTCGTGGATTCATATCTCGTTATTCGAGGCAGCGAGTTAAAATCGGCATACATTATTAGGGTTAAAAAAATAAATAAAAATTAATTGGAAAATAAAAAAAATTGCCGCAATTCAAAAATTTTGATTTTCAGACATACCAAACACATGTATCAAACATAGAGGCAAGACATAAGTGAATCTCGTTTTGAATTAGGGCTTGAATTGGAGATATGGATTTTTTGTTTTAAATATTTTTTTTTAATTATATTAAAATTATTCCCAACGGGATTTTAAATCGCATGCACGGAAAGTACCTCAATCGATGAAACTTTTTTTTAATTAACTCAAGGTGCATCAAGCATTGAGATACCTAAATCAAAAGTTTTAATTATGAAACAAATAATTTTTTCCCCTTCAGCAGATCTTATTTTTTTGTTACTTTTCATCAAAAAAATTCAAGCAAATCCAAGACATTTAAGAAATGGCAGCAAAATAAATCAAAAACAGTCATTTTAATGTCTCAATCTTATTTAAAAAGTTTTGAATTAGAAAAAAAATTGCAGAGTAAAAGTGCTTTATTTTTATGATTTATTAGGTGTTTTTACATGCATTTTCAATAATATTTTTCCAAACGGATCCTATGGTGACGATTTGGAAATAATTTATAGTTGTTACGTTCACCTCGAAGTGATCGTGTACATACATAGAGGAAGAGGTCCATTAATAAATTATGGATGTTGGTTGAAGGTCATAATTGGTATGCGATTCAAAACCATGTTGGGAATAATCTTTAAAAATCATATAATAAATATTTGGATAAAAATATCCATATGCTTTATTGAACACCGTAATTCAAAACGTGATTAAGCAAATTTTTTAATGTTATTCATTTATTTAAAACCCAAATATCTTGTTGATGAGCTCAATGATTAAAAAAAAAAGTGGAGTTCGAATATTTAGTAAAATAGATAATCTACAAGATTTTTAAAACAGAAAAATTAATTTGGATTTTATTGATTTTTGCCAAAGCATTTTAACTTTAAAAAATGTTTCTTTAAGTGAAAAACATTAAATTTAAATATTCCTAACTTCATTGAATAGGTAGTTGGATTGAAAAACATGAGTAAAAATATATAATAAATGATTTAAATAATCCACTATTTTATTTTCTTTCAAAATTTCCTCAAAAAAATTGAAAATTTGATTGAAAATTCAACAAAAAGTTCACTTTCATATAGTCCAAAAAAGTTGTTATCTATTATCCGGTTTTCTGGCGCAGTGGAATTTTTGCAAGACGTTGTAGAATTTTCGCTGGGTTCGAATCCTGGACTCACCTCATCTCATCTCAAAATCTCAACCGACCCGGCCCGACCTTTCTCAACACATCACAAAATTTTTGATTTTTTTTGACTTATTTAAATTTCTTGTTTATCATAATAATTAATTATACAAATTCTTTTTAATGTTTTTACATCTTGATGCACGTTTTCACTACTAGCAAAAACAGTCAGTTGAGTGTTGAAGAATTTTAGAAGTTTTAATTATGAAACAAATTTTTTTTTGCCCCTTCAGCAGATCTTATTTTTTCTTGTTTTTATTTATTTTTCTTCAAATAAATTCATGCAAATACAAGACATTTGAGAAATGGTTGCAAAAAAAAAAAACAATTTCCCGACATACCAATGTATGGCTTCAAACATAGAGGAATAAATTAGTGAATCTTGTTTTGAGTTACAGCCTGAATTGGAGATATGGATTTTTTGATCCAAATATTTTTTATTAAATTTATTAAAATTATTCCAAACAGGATGTTGGATTCCCCCCACTGGAAGTACCTCAACTGTGATCCAATTTTATATTTATGGACTCTATGAACACGAACACTTCGAGGTGAACTTAACTATTTTTGTTGAAGGAAAATTTAAGCGGCTGTGGTGTTTTTTAGATTCAGCACATAAAAATGAGTTGGGTTTTAATTTTTATTGATTTTTTCTTAAACAAAAATGATTTTTAATGATTTTTTAAAGTTTTAAATGAACACATGTATCAAGCAAGCTTAGTGGCAAGAAATTAGTGAATCTCGTTTTGAATTACGGAGCTCACTAAAGCATATGAATTTTTTTATCCAAATATTTTTCTTATATTTTTTAAAAATTTATGCCAAGAGGATTTTGAATCGCATACCAATTAAGACCTTCAAACCAGAAATTATTTATTTATTTGAGGCATCAAGCAACCATAGAGACATAAAATTTAGTTTAAAACGATTTGAATTAGAAAAAAAATTGCAGAGGAAAAGTGCCTTATTTTTATGATATTTTATGCATTTTTACATCCATTTTCAATAATATTTTTCCAAACGGATCCTATGGTGACGATTTGGAAGCCATCAAAAATTACACTTAAAGCAAAAAATGCTTTGATAAAGTAAAAATAATTCCAAACTCATAAGTATGAAAGCTTTAAAAAATTTTTGGCTATCAGAGAAGATAATTCACATAAAAATCTACAAAATCGGTAACATATTTGTTTAGTTAAAGATAAGGCTCAAATCGAGCTATGAGGCTTTGAAAATTAAAAAACACATGTTATTGAGTATGAATCTTCGTGGATTCATATCTCGTTATTCGAGGCAGCGAGTTAAAATCGGCATACATTATTAGGGTTAAAAAAATAAATAAAAATTAATTGGAAAATAAAAAAAATTGCCGCAATTCAAAAATTTTGATTTTCAGACATACCAAACACATGTATCAAACATAGAGGCAAGACATAAGTGAATCTCGTTTTGAATTAGGGCTTGAATTGGAGATATGGATTTTTTGTTTTAAATATTTTTTTTTAATTATATTAAAATTATTCCCAACGGGATTTTAAATCGCATGCACGGAAAGTACCTCAATCGATGAAACTTTTTTTTAATTAACTCAAGGTGCATCAAGCATTGAGATACCTAAATCAAAAGTTTTAATTATGAAACAAATAATTTTTTCCCCTTCAGCAGATCTTATTTTTTTGTTACTTTTCATCAAAAAAATTCAAGCAAATCCAAGACATTTAAGAAATGGCAGCAAAATAAATCAAAAACAGTCATTTTAATGTCTCAATCTTATTTAAAAAGTTTTGAATTAGAAAAAAAATTGCAGAGTAAAAGTGCTTTATTTTTATGATTTATTAGGTGTTTTTACATGCATTTTCAATAATATTTTTCCAAACGGATCCTATGGTGACGATTTGGAAATAATTTATAGTTGTTACGTTCACCTCGAAGTGATCGTGTACATACATAGAGGAAGAGGTCCATTAATAAATTATGGATGTTGGTTGAAGGTCATAATTGGTATGCGATTCAAAACCATGTTGGGAATAATCTTTAAAAATCATATAATAAATATTTGGATAAAAATATCCATATGCTTTATTGAACACCGTAATTCAAAACGTGATTAAGCAAATTTTTTAATGTTATTCATTTATTTAAAACCCAAATATCTTGTTGATGAGCTCAATGATTAAAAAAAAAAGTGGAGTTCGAATATTTAGTAAAATAGATAATCTACAAGATTTTTAAAACAGAAAAATTAATTTGGATTTTATTGATTTTTGCCAAAGCATTTTAACTTTAAAAAATGTTTCTTTAAGTGAAAAACATTAAATTTAAATATTCCTAACTTCATTGAATAGGTAGTTGGATTGAAAAACATGAGTAAAAATATATAATAAATGATTTAAATAATCCACTATTTTATTTTCTTTCAAAATTTCCTCAAAAAAATTGAAAATTTGATTGAAAATTCAACAAAAAGTTCACTTTCATATAGTCCAAAAAAGTTG
This sequence comes from Panagrolaimus kolymaensis, assembly GCA_028622995.1. Classification (NCBI taxonomy): domain Eukaryota; kingdom Metazoa; phylum Nematoda; class Chromadorea; order Rhabditida; family Panagrolaimidae; genus Panagrolaimus; species Panagrolaimus kolymaensis. Next base: position 18,239 of record JAJQJQ010000315.1, on the reverse strand, counting down.
TTATCTATTATCCGGTTTTCTGGCGCAGTGGAATTTTTGCAAGACGTTGTAGAATTTTCGCTGGGTTCGAATCCTGGACTCACCTCATCTCATCTCAAAATCTCAACCGACCCGGCCCGACCTTTCTCAACACATCACAAAATTTTTGATTTTTTTTGACTTATTTAAATTTCTTGTTTATCATAATAATTAATTATACAAATTCTTTTTAATGTTTTTACATCTTGATGCACGTTTTCACTACTAGCAAAAACAGTCAGTTGAGTGTTGAAGAATTTTAGAAGTTTTAATTATGAAACAAATTTTTTTTTGCCCCTTCAGCAGATCTTATTTTTTCTTGTTTTTATTTATTTTTCTTCAAATAAATTCATGCAAATACAAGACATTTGAGAAATGGTTGCAAAAAAAAAAAACAATTTCCCGACATACCAATGTATGGCTTCAAACATAGAGGAATAAATTAGTGAATCTTGTTTTGAGTTACAGCCTGAATTGGAGATATGGATTTTTTGATCCAAATATTTTTTATTAAATTTATTAAAATTATTCCAAACAGGATGTTGGATTCCCCCCACTGGAAGTACCTCAACTGTGATCCAATTTTATATTTATGGACTCTATGAACACGAACACTTCGAGGTGAACTTAACTATTTTTGTTGAAGGAAAATTTAAGCGGCTGTGGTGTTTTTTAGATTCAGCACATAAAAATGAGTTGGGTTTTAATTTTTATTGATTTTTTCTTAAACAAAAATGATTTTTAATGATTTTTTAAAGTTTTAAATGAACACATGTATCAAGCAAGCTTAGTGGCAAGAAATTAGTGAATCTCGTTTTGAATTACGGAGCTCACTAAAGCATATGAATTTTTTTATCCAAATATTTTTCTTATATTTTTTAAAAATTTATGCCAAGAGGATTTTGAATCGCATACCAATTAAGACCTTCAAACCAGAAATTATTTATTTATTTGAGGCATCAAGCAACCATAGAGACATAAAATTTAGTTTAAAACGATTTGAATTAGAAAAAAAATTGCAGAGGAAAAGTGCCTTATTTTTATGATATTTTATGCATTTTTACATCCATTTTCAATAATATTTTTCCAAACGGATCCTATGGTGACGATTTGGAAGCCATCAAAAATTACACTTAAAGCAAAAAATGCTTTGATAAAGTAAAAATAATTCCAAACTCATAAGTATGAAAGCTTTAAAAAATTTTTGGCTATCAGAGAAGATAATTCACATAAAAATCTACAAAATCGGTAACATATTTGTTTAGTTAAAGATAAGGCTCAAATCGAGCTATGAGGCTTTGAAAATTAAAAAACACATGTTATTGAGTATGAATCTTCGTGGATTCATATCTCGTTATTCGAGGCAGCGAGTTAAAATCGGCATACATTATTAGGGTTAAAAAAATAAATAAAAATTAATTGGAAAATAAAAAAAATTGCCGCAATTCAAAAATTTTGATTTTCAGACATACCAAACACATGTATCAAACATAGAGGCAAGACATAAGTGAATCTCGTTTTGAATTAGGGCTTGAATTGGAGATATGGATTTTTTGTTTTAAATATTTTTTTTTAATTATATTAAAATTATTCCCAACGGGATTTTAAATCGCATGCACGGAAAGTACCTCAATCGATGAAACTTTTTTTTAATTAACTCAAGGTGCATCAAGCATTGAGATACCTAAATCAAAAGTTTTAATTATGAAACAAATAATTTTTTCCCCTTCAGCAGATCTTATTTTTTTGTTACTTTTCATCAAAAAAATTCAAGCAAATCCAAGACATTTAAGAAATGGCAGCAAAATAAATCAAAAACAGTCATTTTAATGTCTCAATCTTATTTAAAAAGTTTTGAATTAGAAAAAAAATTGCAGAGTAAAAGTGCTTTATTTTTATGATTTATTAGGTGTTTTTACATGCATTTTCAATAATATTTTTCCAAACGGATCCTATGGTGACGATTTGGAAATAATTTATAGTTGTTACGTTCACCTCGAAGTGATCGTGTACATACATAGAGGAAGAGGTCCATTAATAAATTATGGATGTTGGTTGAAGGTCATAATTGGTATGCGATTCAAAACCATGTTGGGAATAATCTTTAAAAATCATATAATAAATATTTGGATAAAAATATCCATATGCTTTATTGAACACCGTAATTCAAAACGTGATTAAGCAAATTTTTTAATGTTATTCATTTATTTAAAACCCAAATATCTTGTTGATGAGCTCAATGATTAAAAAAAAAAGTGGAGTTCGAATATTTAGTAAAATAGATAATCTACAAGATTTTTAAAACAGAAAAATTAATTTGGATTTTATTGATTTTTGCCAAAGCATTTTAACTTTAAAAAATGTTTCTTTAAGTGAAAAACATTAAATTTAAATATTCCTAACTTCATTGAATAGGTAGTTGGATTGAAAAACATGAGTAAAAATATATAATAAATGATTTAAATAATCCACTATTTTATTTTCTTTCAAAATTTCCTCAAAAAAATTGAAAATTTGATTGAAAATTCAACAAAAAGTTCACTTTCATATAGTCCAAAAAAGTTGTTATCTATTATCCGGTTTTCTGGCGCAGTGGAATTTTTGCAAGACGTTGTAGAATTTTCGCTGGGTTCGAATCCTGGACTCACCTCATCTCATCTCAAAATCTCAACCGACCCGGCCCGACCTTTCTCAACACATCACAAAATTTTTGATTTTTTTTGACTTATTTAAATTTCTTGTTTATCATAATAATTAATTATACAAATTCTTTTTAATGTTTTTACATCTTGATGCACGTTTTCACTACTAGCAAAAACAGTCAGTTGAGTGTTGAAGAATTTTAGAAGTTTTAATTATGAAACAAATTTTTTTTTGCCCCTTCAGCAGATCTTATTTTTTCTTGTTTTTATTTATTTTTCTTCAAATAAATTCATGCAAATACAAGACATTTGAGAAATGGTTGCAAAAAAAAAAAACAATTTCCCGACATACCAATGTATGGCTTCAAACATAGAGGAATAAATTAGTGAATCTTGTTTTGAGTTACAGCCTGAATTGGAGATATGGATTTTTTGATCCAAATATTTTTTATTAAATTTATTAAAATTATTCCAAACAGGATGTTGGATTCCCCCCACTGGAAGTACCTCAACTGTGATCCAATTTTATATTTATGGACTCTATGAACACGAACACTTCGAGGTGAACTTAACTATTTTTGTTGAAGGAAAATTTAAGCGGCTGTGGTGTTTTTTAGATTCAGCACATAAAAATGAGTTGGGTTTTAATTTTTATTGATTTTTTCTTAAACAAAAATGATTTTTAATGATTTTTTAAAGTTTTAAATGAACACATGTATCAAGCAAGCTTAGTGGCAAGAAATTAGTGAATCTCGTTTTGAATTACGGAGCTCACTAAAGCATATGAATTTTTTTATCCAAATATTTTTCTTATATTTTTTAAAAATTTATGCCAAGAGGATTTTGAATCGCATACCAATTAAGACCTTCAAACCAGAAATTATTTATTTATTTGAGGCATCAAGCAACCATAGAGACATAAAATTTAGTTTAAAACGATTTGAATTAGAAAAAAAATTGCAGAGGAAAAGTGCCTTATTTTTATGATATTTTATGCATTTTTACATCCATTTTCAATAATATTTTTCCAAACGGATCCTATGGTGACGATTTGGAAGCCATCAAAAATTACACTTAAAGCAAAAAATGCTTTGATAAAGTAAAAATAATTCCAAACTCATAAGTATGAAAGCTTTAAAAAATTTTTGGCTATCAGAGAAGATAATTCACATAAAAATCTACAAAATCGGTAACATATTTGTTTAGTTAAAGATAAGGCTCAAATCGAGCTATGAGGCTTTGAAAATTAAAAAACACATGTTATTGAGTATGAATCTTCGTGGATTCATATCTCGTTATTCGAGGCAGCGAGTTAAAATCGGCATACATTATTAGGGTTAAAAAAATAAATAAAAATTAATTGGAAAATAAAAAAAATTGCCGCAATTCAAAAATTTTGATTTTCAGACATACCAAACACATGTATCAAACATAGAGGCAAGACATAAGTGAATCTCGTTTTGAATTAGGGCTTGAATTGGAGATATGGATTTTTTGTTTTAAATATTTTTTTTTAATTATATTAAAATTATTCCCAACGGGATTTTAAATCGCATGCACGGAAAGTACCTCAATCGATGAAACTTTTTTTTAATTAACTCAAGGTGCATCAAGCATTGAGATACCTAAATCAAAAGTTTTAATTATGAAACAAATAATTTTTTCCCCTTCAGCAGATCTTATTTTTTTGTTACTTTTCATCAAAAAAATTCAAGCAAATCCAAGACATTTAAGAAATGGCAGCAAAATAAATCAAAAACAGTCATTTTAATGTCTCAATCTTATTTAAAAAGTTTTGAATTAGAAAAAAAATTGCAGAGTAAAAGTGCTTTATTTTTATGATTTATTAGGTGTTTTTACATGCATTTTCAATAATATTTTTCCAAACGGATCCTATGGTGACGATTTGGAAATAATTTATAGTTGTTACGTTCACCTCGAAGTGATCGTGTACATACATAGAGGAAGAGGTCCATTAATAAATTATGGATGTTGGTTGAAGGTCATAATTGGTATGCGATTCAAAACCATGTTGGGAATAATCTTTAAAAATCATATAATAAATATTTGGATAAAAATATCCATATGCTTTATTGAACACCGTAATTCAAAACGTGATTAAGCAAATTTTTTAATGTTATTCATTTATTTAAAACCCAAATATCTTGTTGATGAGCTCAATGATTAAAAAAAAAAGTGGAGTTCGAATATTTAGTAAAATAGATAATCTACAAGATTTTTAAAACAGAAAAATTAATTTGGATTTTATTGATTTTTGCCAAAGCATTTTAACTTTAAAAAATGTTTCTTTAAGTGAAAAACATTAAATTTAAATATTCCTAACTTCATTGAATAGGTAGTTGGATTGAAAAACATGAGTAAAAATATATAATAAATGATTTAAATAATCCACTATTTTATTTTCTTTCAAAATTTCCTCAAAAAAATTGAAAATTTGATTGAAAATTCAACAAAAAGTTCACTTTCATATAGTCCAAAAAAGTTGTTATCTATTATCCGGTTTTCTGGCGCAGTGGAATTTTTGCAAGACGTTGTAGAATTTTCGCTGGGTTCGAATCCTGGACTCACCTCATCTCATCTCAAAATCTCAACCGACCCGGCCCGACCTTTCTCAACACATCACAAAATTTTTGATTTTTTTTGACTTATTTAAATTTCTTGTTTATCATAATAATTAATTATACAAATTCTTTTTAATGTTTTTACATCTTGATGCACGTTTTCACTACTAGCAAAAACAGTCAGTTGAGTGTTGAAGAATTTTAGAAGTTTTAATTATGAAACAAATTTTTTTTTGCCCCTTCAGCAGATCTTATTTTTTCTTGTTTTTATTTATTTTTCTTCAAATAAATTCATGCAAATACAAGACATTTGAGAAATGGTTGCAAAAAAAAAAAACAATTTCCCGACATACCAATGTATGGCTTCAAACATAGAGGAATAAATTAGTGAATCTTGTTTTGAGTTACAGCCTGAATTGGAGATATGGATTTTTTGATCCAAATATTTTTTATTAAATTTATTAAAATTATTCCAAACAGGATGTTGGATTCCCCCCACTGGAAGTACCTCAACTGTGATCCAATTTTATATTTATGGACTCTATGAACACGAACACTTCGAGGTGAACTTAACTATTTTTGTTGAAGGAAAATTTAAGCGGCTGTGGTGTTTTTTAGATTCAGCACATAAAAATGAGTTGGGTTTTAATTTTTATTGATTTTTTCTTAAACAAAAATGATTTTTAATGATTTTTTAAAGTTTTAAATGAACACATGTATCAAGCAAGCTTAGTGGCAAGAAATTAGTGAATCTCGTTTTGAATTACGGAGCTCACTAAAGCATATGAATTTTTTTATCCAAATATTTTTCTTATATTTTTTAAAAATTTATGCCAAGAGGATTTTGAATCGCATACCAATTAAGACCTTCAAACCAGAAATTATTTATTTATTTGAGGCATCAAGCAACCATAGAGACATAAAATTTAGTTTAAAACGATTTGAATTAGAAAAAAAATTGCAGAGGAAAAGTGCCTTATTTTTATGATATTTTATGCATTTTTACATCCATTTTCAATAATATTTTTCCAAACGGATCCTATGGTGACGATTTGGAAGCCATCAAAAATTACACTTAAAGCAAAAAATGCTTTGATAAAGTAAAAATAATTCCAAACTCATAAGTATGAAAGCTTTAAAAAATTTTTGGCTATCAGAGAAGATAATTCACATAAAAATCTACAAAATCGGTAACATATTTGTTTAGTTAAAGATAAGGCTCAAATCGAGCTATGAGGCTTTGAAAATTAAAAAACACATGTTATTGAGTATGAATCTTCGTGGATTCATATCTCGTTATTCGAGGCAGCGAGTTAAAATCGGCATACATTATTAGGGTTAAAAAAATAAATAAAAATTAATTGGAAAATAAAAAAAATTGCCGCAATTCAAAAATTTTGATTTTCAGACATACCAAACACATGTATCAAACATAGAGGCAAGACATAAGTGAATCTCGTTTTGAATTAGGGCTTGAATTGGAGATATGGATTTTTTGTTTTAAATATTTTTTTTTAATTATATTAAAATTATTCCCAACGGGATTTTAAATCGCATGCACGGAAAGTACCTCAATCGATGAAACTTTTTTTTAATTAACTCAAGGTGCATCAAGCATTGAGATACCTAAATCAAAAGTTTTAATTATGAAACAAATAATTTTTTCCCCTTCAGCAGATCTTATTTTTTTGTTACTTTTCATCAAAAAAATTCAAGCAAATCCAAGACATTTAAGAAATGGCAGCAAAATAAATCAAAAACAGTCATTTTAATGTCTCAATCTTATTTAAAAAGTTTTGAATTAGAAAAAAAATTGCAGAGTAAAAGTGCTTTATTTTTATGATTTATTAGGTGTTTTTACATGCATTTTCAATAATATTTTTCCAAACGGATCCTATGGTGACGATTTGGAAATAATTTATAGTTGTTACGTTCACCTCGAAGTGATCGTGTACATACATAGAGGAAGAGGTCCATTAATAAATTATGGATGTTGGTTGAAGGTCATAATTGGTATGCGATTCAAAACCATGTTGGGAATAATCTTTAAAAATCATATAATAAATATTTGGATAAAAATATCCATATGCTTTATTAAACACCGTAATTCAAAACGTGATTAAGCAAATTTTTTAATGTTATTCATTTATTTAAAACCCAAATATCTTGTTGATGAGCTCAATGATTAAAAAAAAAAGTGGAGTTCGAATATTTAGTAAAATAGATAATCTACAAGATTTTTAAAACAGAAAAATTAATTTGGATTTTATTGATTTTTGCCAAAGCATTTTAACTTTAAAAAATGTTTCTTTAAGTGAAAAACATTAAATTTAAATATTCCTAACTTCATTGAATAGGTAGTTGGATTGAAAAACATGAGTAAAAATATATAATAAATGATTTAAATAATCCACTATTTTATTTTCTTTCAAAATTTCCTCAAAAAAATTGAAAATTTGATTGAAAATTCAACAAAAAGTTCACTTTCATATAGTCCAAAAAAGTTGTTATCTATTATCCGGTTTTCTGGCGCAGTGGAATTTTTGCAAGACGTTGTAGAATTTTCGCTGGGTTCGAATCCTGGACTCACCTCATCTCATCTCAAAATCTCAACCGACCCGGCCCGACCTTTCTCAACACATCACAAAATTTTTGATTTTTTTTGACTTATTTAAATTTCTTGTTTATCATAATAATTAATTATACAAATTCTTTTTAATGTTTTTACATCTTGATGCACGTTTTCACTACTAGCAAAAACAGTCAGTTGAGTGTTGAAGAATTTTAGAAGTTTTAATTATGAAACAAATTTTTTTTTGCCCCTTCAGCAGATCTTATTTTTTCTTGTTTTTATTTATTTTTCTTCAAATAAATTCATGCAAATACAAGACATTTGAGAAATGGTTGCAAAAAAAAAAAACAATTTCCCGACATACCAATGTATGGCTTCAAACATAGAGGAATAAATTAGTGAATCTTGTTTTGAGTTACAGCCTGAATTGGAGATATGGATTTTTTGATCCAAATATTTTTTATTAAATTTATTAAAATTATTCCAAACAGGATGTTGGATTCCCCCCACTGGAAGTACCTCAACTGTGATCCAATTTTATATTTATGGACTCTATGAACACGAACACTTCGAGGTGAACTTAACTATTTTTGTTGAAGGAAAATTTAAGCGGCTGTGGTGTTTTTTAGATTCAGCACATAAAAATGAGTTGGGTTTTAATTTTTATTGATTTTTTCTTAAACAAAAATGATTTTTAATGATTTTTTAAAGTTTTAAATGAACACATGTATCAAGCAAGCTTAGTGGCAAGAAATTAGTGAATCTCGTTTTGAATTACGGAGCTCACTAAAGCATATGAATTTTTTTATCCAAATATTTTTCTTATATTTTTTAAAAATTTATGCCAAGAGGATTTTGAATCGCATACCAATTAAGACCTTCAAACCAGAAATTATTTATTTATTTGAGGCATCAAGCAACCATAGAGACATAAAATTTAGTTTAAAACGATTTGAATTAGAAAAAAAATTGCAGAGGAAAAGTGCCTTATTTTTATGATATTTTATGCATTTTTACATCCATTTTCAATAATATTTTTCCAAACGGATCCTATGGTGACGATTTGGAAGCCATCAAAAATTACACTTAAAGCAAAAAATGCTTTGATAAAGTAAAAATAATTCCAAACTCATAAGTATGAAAGCTTTAAAAAATTTTTGGCTATCAGAGAAGATAATTCACATAAAAATCTACAAAATCGGTAACATATTTGTTTAGTTAAAGATAAGGCTCAAATCGAGCTATGAGGCTTTGAAAATTAAAAAACACATGTTATTGAGTATGAATCTTCGTGGATTCATATCTCGTTATTCGAGGCAGCGAGTTAAAATCGGCATACATTATTAGGGTTAAAAAAATAAATAAAAATTAATTGGAAAATAAAAAAAATTGCCGCAATTCAAAAATTTTGATTTTCAGACATACCAAACACATGTATCAAACATAGAGGCAAGACATAAGTGAATCTCGTTTTGAATTAGGGCTTGAATTGGAGATATGGATTTTTTGTTTTAAATATTTTTTTTTAATTATATTAAAATTATTCCCAACGGGATTTTAAATCGCATGCACGGAAAGTACCTCAATCGATGAAACTTTTTTTTAATTAACTCAAGGTGCATCAAGCATTGAGATACCTAAATCAAAAGTTTTAATTATGAAACAAATAATTTTTTCCCCTTCAGCAGATCTTATTTTTTTGTTACTTTTCATCAAAAAAATTCAAGCAAATCCAAGACATTTAAGAAATGGCAGCAAAATAAATCAAAAACAGTCATTTTAATGTCTCAATCTTATTTAAAAAGTTTTGAATTAGAAAAAAAATTGCAGAGTAAAAGTGCTTTATTTTTATGATTTATTAGGTGTTTTTACATGCATTTTCAATAATATTTTTCCAAACGGATCCTATGGTGACGATTTGGAAATAATTTATAGTTGTTACGTTCACCTCGAAGTGATCGTGTACATACATAGAGGAAGAGGTCCATTAATAAATTATGGATGTTGGTTGAAGGTCATAATTGGTATGCGATTCAAAACCATGTTGGGAATAATCTTTAAAAATCATATAATAAATATTTGGATAAAAATATCCATATGCTTTATTGAACACCGTAATTCAAAACGTGATTAAGCAAATTTTTTAATGTTATTCATTTATTTAAAACCCAAATATCTTGTTGATGAGCTCAATGATTAAAAAAAAAAGTGGAGTTCGAATATTTAGTAAAATAGATAATCTACAAGATTTTTAAAACAGAAAAATTAATTTGGATTTTATTGATTTTTGCCAAAGCATTTTAACTTTAAAAAATGTTTCTTTAAGTGAAAAACATTAAATTTAAATATTCCTAACTTCATTGAATAGGTAGTTGGATTGAAAAACATGAGTAAAAATATATAATAAATGATTTAAATAATCCACTATTTTATTTTCTTTCAAAATTTCCTCAAAAAAATTGAAAATTTGATTGAAAATTCAACAAAAAGTTCACTTTCATATAGTCCAAAAAAGTTGTTATCTATTATCCGGTTTTCTGGCGCAGTGGAATTTTTGCAAGACGTTGTAGAATTTTCGCTGGGTTCGAATCCTGGACTCACCTCATCTCATCTCAAAATCTCAACCGACCCGGCCCGACCTTTCTCAACACATCACAAAATTTTTGATTTTTTTTGACTTATTTAAATTTCTTGTTTATCATAATAATTAATTATACAAATTCTTTTTAATGTTTTTACATCTTGATGCACGTTTTCACTACTAGCAAAAACAGTCAGTTGAGTGTTGAAGAATTTTAGAAGTTTTAATTATGAAACAAATTTTTTTTTGCCCCTTCAGCAGATCTTATTTTTTCTTGTTTTTATTTATTTTTCTTCAAATAAATTCATGCAAATACAAGACATTTGAGAAATGGTTGCAAAAAAAAAAACAATTTCCCGACATACCAATGTATGGCTTCAAACATAGAGGAATAAATTAGTGAATCTTGTTTTGAGTTACAGCCTGAATTGGAGATATGGATTTTTTGATCCAAATATTTTTTATTAAATTTATTAAAATTATTCCAAACAGGATGTTGGATTCCCCCCACTGGAAGTACCTCAACTGTGATCCAATTTTATATTTATGGACTCTATGAACACGAACACTTCGAGGTGAACTTAACTATTTTTGTTGAAGGAAAATTTAAGCGGCTGTGGTGTTTTTTAGATTCAGCACATAAAAATGAGTTGGGTTTTAATTTTTATTGATTTTTTCTTAAACAAAAATGATTTTTAATGATTTTTTAAAGTTTTAAATGAACACATGTATCAAGCAAGCTTAGTGGCAAGAAATTAGTGAATCTCGTTTTGAATTACGGAGCTCACTAAAGCATATGAATTTTTTTATCCAAATATTTTTCTTATATTTTTTAAAAATTTATGCCAAGAGGATTTTGAATCGCATACCAATTAAGACCTTCAAACCAGAAATTATTTATTTATTTGAGGCATCAAGCAACCATAGAGACATAAAATTTAGTTTAAAACGATTTGAATTAGAAAAAAAATTGCAGAGGAAAAGTGCCTTATTTTTATGATATTTTATGCATTTTTACATCCATTTTCAATAATATTTTTCCAAACGGATCCTATGGTGACGATTTGGAAGCCATCAAAAATTACACTTAAAGCAAAAAATGCTTTGATAAAGTAAAAATAATTCCAAACTCATAAGTATGAAAGCTTTAAAAAATTTTTGGCTATCAGAGAAGATAATTCACATAAAAATCTACAAAATCGGTAACATATTTGTTTAGTTAAAGATAAGGCTCAAATCGAGCTATGAGGCTTTGAAAATTAAAAAACACATGTTATTGAGTATGAATCTTCGTGGATTCATATCTCGTTATTCGAGGCAGCGAGTTAAAATCGGCATACATTATTAGGGTTAAAAAAATAAATAAAAATTAATTGGAAAATAAAAAAAATTGCCGCAATTCAAAAATTTTGATTTTCAGACATACCAAACACATGTATCAAACATAGAGGCAAGACATAAGTGAATCTCGTTTTGAATTAGGGCTTGAATTGGAGATATGGATTTTTTGTTTTAAATATTTTTTTTTAATTATATTAAAATTATTCCCAACGGGATTTTAAATCGCATGCACGGAAAGTACCTCAATCGATGAAACTTTTTTTTAATTAACTCAAGGTGCATCAAGCATTGAGATACCTAAATCAAAAGTTTTAATTATGAAACAAATAATTTTTTCCCCTTCAGCAGATCTTATTTTTTTGTTACTTTTCATCAAAAAAATTCAAGCAAATCCAAGACATTTAAGAAATGGCAGCAAAATAAATCAAAAACAGTCATTTTAATGTCTCAATCTTATTTAAAAAGTTTTGAATTAGAAAAAAAATTGCAGAGTAAAAGTGCTTTATTTTTATGATTTATTAGGTGTTTTTACATGCATTTTCAATAATATTTTTCCAAACGGATCCTATGGTGACGATTTGGAAATAATTTATAGTTGTTACGTTCACCTCGAAGTGATCGTGTACATACATAGAGGAAGAGGTCCATTAATAAATTATGGATGTTGGTTGAAGGTCATAATTGGTATGCGATTCAAAACCATGTTGGGAATAATCTTTAAAAATCATATAATAAATATTTGGATAAAAATATCCATATGCTTTATTGAACACCGTAATTCAAAACGTGATTAAGCAAATTTTTTAATGTTATTCATTTATTTAAAACCCAAATATCTTGTTGATGAGCTCAATGATTAAAAAAAAAAGTGGAGTTCGAATATTTAGTAAAATAGATAATCTACAAGATTTTTAAAACAGAAAAATTAATTTGGATTTTATTGATTTTTGCCAAAGCATTTTAACTTTAAAAAATGTTTCTTTAAGTGAAAAACATTAAATTTAAATATTCCTAACTTCATTGAATAGGTAGTTGGATTGAAAAACATGAGTAAAAATATATAATAAATGATTTAAATAATCCACTATTTTATTTTCTTTCAAAATTTCCTCAAAAAAATTGAAAATTTGATTGAAAATTCAACAAAAAGTTCACTTTCATATAGTCCAAAAAAGTTGTTATCTATTATCCGGTTTTCTGGCGCAGTGGAATTTTTGCAAGACGTTGTAGAATTTTCGCTGGGTTCGAATCCTGGACTCACCTCATCTCATCTCAAAATCTCAACCGACCCGGCCCGACCTTTCTCAACACATCACAAAATTTTTGATTTTTTTTGACTTATTTAAATTTCTTGTTTATCATAATAATTAATTATACAAATTCTTTTTAATGTTTTTACATCTTGATGCACGTTTTCACTACTAGCAAAAACAGTCAGTTGAGTGTTGAAGAATTTTAGAAGTTTTAATTATGAAACAAATTTTTTTTTGCCCCTTCAGCAGATCTTATTTTTTCTTGTTTTTATTTATTTTTCTTCAAATAAATTCATGCAAATACAAGACATTTGAGAAATGGTTGCAAAAAAAAAAAACAATTTCCCGACATACCAATGTATGGCTTCAAACATAGAGGAATAAATTAGTGAATCTTGTTTTGAGTTACAGCCTGAATTGGAGATATGGATTTTTTGATCCAAATATTTTTTATTAAATTTATTAAAATTATTCCAAACAGGATGTTGGATTCCCCCCACTGGAAGTACCTCAACTGTGATCCAATTTTATATTTATGGACTCTATGAACACGAACACTTCGAGGTGAACTTAACTATTTTTGTTGAAGGAAAATTTAAGCGGCTGTGGTGTTTTTTAGATTCAGCACATAAAAATGAGTTGGGTTTTAATTTTTATTGATTTTTTCTTAAACAAAAATGATTTTTAATGATTTTTTAAAGTTTTAAATGAACACATGTATCAAGCAAGCTTAGTGGCAAGAAATTAGTGAATCTCGTTTTGAATTACGGAGCTCACTAAAGCATATGAATTTTTTTATCCAAATATTTTTCTTATATTTTTTAAAAATTTATGCCAAGAGGATTTTGAATCGCATACCAATTAAGACCTTCAAACCAGAAATTATTTATTTATTTGAGGCATCAAGCAACCATAGAGACATAAAATTTAGTTTAAAACGATTTGAATTAGAAAAAAAATTGCAGAGGAAAAGTGCCTTATTTTTATGATATTTTATGCATTTTTACATCCATTTTCAATAATATTTTTCCAAACGGATCCTATGGTGACGATTTGGAAGCCATCAAAAATTACACTTAAAGCAAAAAATGCTTTGATAAAGTAAAAATAATTCCAAACTCATAAGTATGAAAGCTTTAAAAAATTTTTGGCTATCAGAGAAGATAATTCACATAAAAATCTACAAAATCGGTAACATATTTGTTTAGTTAAAGATAAGGCTCAAATCGAGCTATGAGGCTTTGAAAATTAAAAAACACATGTTATTGAGTATGAATCTTCGTGGATTCATATCTCGTTATTCGAGGCAGCGAGTTAAAATCGGCATACATTATTAGGGTTAAAAAAATAAATAAAAATTAATTGGAAAATAAAAAAAATTGCCGCAATTCAAAAATTTTGATTTTCAGACATACCAAACACATGTATCAAACATAGAGGCAAGACATAAGTGAATCTCGTTTTGAATTAGGGCTTGAATTGGAGATATGGATTTTTTGTTTTAAATATTTTTTTTTTAATTATATTAAAATTATTCCCAACGGGATTTTAAATCGCATGCACGGAAAGTACCTCAATCGATGAAACTTTTTTTTAATTAACTCAAGGTGCATCAAGCATTGAGATACCTAAATCAAAAGTTTTAATTATGAAACAAATAATTTTTTCCCCTTCAGCAGATCTTATTTTTTTGTTACTTTTCATCAAAAAAATTCAAGCAAATCCAAGACATTTAAGAAATGGCAGCAAAATAAATCAAAAACAGTCATTTTAATGTCTCAATCTTATTTAAAAAGTTTTGAATTAGAAAAAAAATTGCAGAGTAAAAGTGCTTTATTTTTATGATTTATTAGGTGTTTTTACATGCATTTTCAATAATATTTTTCCAAACGGATCCTATGGTGACGATTTGGAAATAATTTATAGTTGTTACGTTCACCTCGAAGTGATCGTGTACATACATAGAGGAAGAGGTCCATTAATAAATTATGGATGTTGGTTGAAGGTCATAATTGGTATGCGATTCAAAACCATGTTGGGAATAATCTTTAAAAATCATATAATAAATATTTGGATAAAAATATCCATATGCTTTATTAAACACCGTAATTCAAAACGTGATTAAGCAAATTTTTTAATGTTATTCATTTATTTAAAACCCAAATATCTTGTTGATGAGCTCAATGATTAAAAAAAAAAGTGGAGTTCGAATATTTAGTAAAATAGATAATCTACAAGATTTTTAAAACAGAAAAATTAATTTGGATTTTATTGATTTTTGCCAAAGCATTTTAACTTTAAAAAATGTTTCTTTAAGTGAAAAACATTAAATTTAAATATTCCTAACTTCATTGAATAGGTAGTTGGATTGAAAAACATGAGTAAAAATATATAATAAATGATTTAAATAATCCACTATTTTATTTTCTTTCAAAATTTCCTCAAAAAAATTGAAAATTTGATTGAAAATTCAACAAAAAGTTCACTTTCATATAGTCCAAAAAAGTTGTTATCTATTATCCGGTTTTCTGGCGCAGTGGAATTTTTGCAAGACGTTGTAGAATTTTCGCTGGGTTCGAATCCTGGACTCACCTCATCTCATCTCAAAATCTCAACCGACCCGGCCCGACCTTTCTCAACACATCACAAAATTTTTGATTTTTTTTGACTTATTTAAATTTCTTGTTTATCATAATAATTAATTATACAAATTCTTTTTAATGTTTTTACATCTTGATGCACGTTTTCACTACTAGCAAAAACAGTCAGTTGAGTGTTGAAGAATTTTAGAAGTTTTAATTATGAAACAAATTTTTTTTTGCCCCTTCAGCAGATCTTATTTTTTCTTGTTTTTATTTATTTTTCTTCAAATAAATTCATGCAAATACAAGACATTTGAGAAATGGTTGCAAAAAAAAAAACAATTTCCCGACATACCAATGTATGGCTTCAAACATAGAGGAATAAATTAGTGAATCTTGTTTTGAGTTACAGCCTGAATTGGAGATATGGATTTTTTGATCCAAATATTTTTTATTAAATTTATTAAAATTATTCCAAACAGGATGTTGGATTCCCCCCACTGGAAGTACCTCAACTGTGATCCAATTTTATATTTATGGACTCTATGAACACGAACACTTCGAGGTGAACTTAACTATTTTTGTTGAAGGAAAATTTAAGCGGCTGTGGTGTTTTTTAGATTCAGCACATAAAAATGAGTTGGGTTTTAATTTTTATTGATTTTTTCTTAAACAAAAATGATTTTTAATGATTTTTTAAAGTTTTAAATGAACACATGTATCAAGCAAGCTTAGTGGCAAGAAATTAGTGAATCTCGTTTTGAATTACGGAGCTCACTAAAGCATATGAATTTTTTTATCCAAATATTTTTCTTATATTTTTTAAAAATTTATGCCAAGAGGATTTTGAATCGCATACCAATTAAGACCTTCAAACCAGAAATTATTTATTTATTTGAGGCATCAAGCAACCATAGAGACATAAAATTTAGTTTAAAACGATTTGAATTAGAAAAAAAATTGCAGAGGAAAAGTGCCTTATTTTTATGATATTTTATGCATTTTTACATCCATTTTCAATAATATTTTTCCAAACGGATCCTATGGTGACGATTTGGAAGCCATCAAAAATTACACTTAAAGCAAAAAATGCTTTGATAAAGTAAAAATAATTCCAAACTCATAAGTATGAAAGCTTTAAAAAATTTTTGGCTATCAGAGAAGATAATTCACATAAAAATCTACAAAATCGGTAACATATTTGTTTAGTTAAAGATAAGGCTCAAATCGAGCTATGAGGCTTTGAAAATTAAAAAACACATGTTATTGAGTATGAATCTTCGTGGATTCATATCTCGTTATTCGAGGCAGCGAGTTAAAATCGGCATACATTATTAGGGTTAAAAAAATAAATAAAAATTAATTGGAAAATAAAAAAAATTGCCGCAATTCAAAAATTTTGATTTTCAGACATACCAAACACATGTATCAAACATAGAGGCAAGACATAAGTGAATCTCGTTTTGAATTAGGGCTTGAATTGGAGATATGGATTTTTTGTTTTAAATATTTTTTTTTAATTATATTAAAATTATTCCCAACGGGATTTTAAATCGCATGCACGGAAAGTACCTCAATCGATGAAACTTTTTTTTAATTAACTCAAGGTGCATCAAGCATTGAGATACCTAAATCAAAAGTTTTAATTATGAAACAAATAATTTTTTCCCCTTCAGCAGATCTTATTTTTTTGTTACTTTTCATCAAAAAAATTCAAGCAAATCCAAGACATTTAAGAAATGGCAGCAAAATAAATCAAAAACAGTCATTTTAATGTCTCAATCTTATTTAAAAAGTTTTGAATTAGAAAAAAAATTGCAGAGTAAAAGTGCTTTATTTTTATGATTTATTAGGTGTTTTTACATGCATTTTCAATAATATTTTTCCAAACGGATCCTATGGTGACGATTTGGAAATAATTTATAGTTGTTACGTTCACCTCGAAGTGATCGTGTACATACATAGAGGAAGAGGTCCATTAATAAATTATGGATGTTGGTTGAAGGTCATAATTGGTATGCGATTCAAAACCATGTTGGGAATAATCTTTAAAAATCATATAATAAATATTTGGATAAAAATATCCATATGCTTTATTGAACACCGTAATTCAAAACGTGATTAAGCAATTTTTTAATGTTATTCATTTATTTAAAACCCAAATATCTTGTTGATGAGCTCAATGATTAAAAAAAAAAGTGGAGTTCGAATATTTAGTAAAATAGATAATCTACAAGATTTTTAAAACAGAAAAATTAATTTGGATTTTATTGATTTTTGCCAAAGCATTTTAACTTTAAAAAATGTTTCTTTAAGTGAAAAACATTAAATTTAAATATTCCTAACTTCATTGAATAGGTAGTTGGATTGAAAAACATGAGTAAAAATATATAATAAATGATTTAAATAATCCACTATTTTATTTTCTTTCAAAATTTCCTCAAAAAAATTGAAAATTTGATTGAAAATTCAACAAAAAGTTCACTTTCATATAGTCCAAAAAAGTTGTTATCTATTATCCGGTTTTCTGGCGCAGTGGAATTTTTGCAAGACGTTGTAGAATTTTCGCTGGGTTCGAATCCTGGACTCACCTCATCTCATCTCAAAATCTCAACCGACCCGGCCCGACCTTTCTCAACACATCACAAAATTTTTGATTTTTTTGACT
>JAJQJQ010000314.1:0-29049 GCA_028622995.1 Panagrolaimus kolymaensis | reverse complement strand
AGGTTGGTGGTTCGAGCCCACCCGGGAGCGACTATTTTTTTATTTTTTTACAAATCTTGTTTTTTGTTATATCGTTGCTAAATAGTTTTTTTATATTGCGTTATTAACAATGCGAGCTATTATTTTGTTAAACAAGTTTTTTCCCTTTTTTTTTGATCATGATGTTATAATGTTAGAAAGGAAATGGTGCAATAAATTACAAAAAAAAAATGACTGAACAGAATAAAAGTTATTTTAACTTTGAATAAAGTTAGTCGGTAATTTTCAAAAAAAAATTGAATTTCCCCCGAAACAAAATTATTTCGAAACTTACCATCCATTTTTGCACGAATTTCCAGAAATTACAAGCCAAAGTAATAAGCTTCAAAATAAAACCAGCGAAAGAGCCAAAAATTAGGTTTCAAAACGAGAACAAAATTTTCCAAAATTTTAATTTTACCCAAAGCAAAAAGTTTAGCTAATAACTTTGTTCATGAAGAAGCTAAAAGAAAACGTGAAAGTTTTATTAGTTTGTATGATACAAAAAAACAAGAACGAACATATGTTTTTATTGAACTCGAAAGTCTCGATAAAGAAAACACGTTTTTGTTTGAGAAAAAGAAAAAAAAAGACATTGGAAAGTAATGAACTGTAAAAAAGGGACATTAATTGAGAGGGAAAAAATGAAATAAAGTTGGAATGGCTTGAGTTTTGTGAAGAAAGAAAATCAAAGAACGCCATATGATTTATTTTTTTCGAAGCAAAAAAAATTTCTTTTTTGGGGAATGTTTTTTCATGAGAGTTTACGATCGTTTACAAAAAAGAATACAAAAGATGCTTTGAAAACAGAAAATTTTCACAAAATCAAATGAAAACAAAAAAAACACAGAATTCAAGAACAAAAATTCTAGAAGCTTATCATTTTGCTGTCACTTAATTTGATCCTTTATGTTATTCAGAAAAAAAAGCTTTCAGGGATCCAGAGCTAACAAATAAAATAAATCCAGTCAAGCATAAATAAACACTCACAAAAAAAAATTAAAGTAAATCAACAACAAACATGTTAGATCGTGAGAGGGCTCAAGTTTATTTTATAATTAAAAAAAGTGAAGTCAATAAAAAGTTTTCGATTCTAGTATAATAAACAACAAAAAAATAATGCTTTGATGAAACAAAAAACTAAAGACGGTAAAGTTTTAAAAAAACGTCAATCTTTTTTAAGCTTAAGTTCAATTTCCCCGACATAAAAAATTTCTAATCTTGAGCAAAATTTAAAACTCAAAAAATCTTCAAAGTAAATAAGCGTAATAAATCTGTTTTTGTGCGTTTCAGTTTTTTTGAAAGTTTGAAGATGAAGAATCAAAATAAATAAAAAATGTCAACTATAAATTTTTTAAATCAATATTTATTTTACTAATAAAATAAGAAATCCTTAAAAATAGCTTTCAATTTGTTGTCACTTTTTTTTTAATAATAGAAGTATTTTTTTGTTTAAAAAAATTCAAAAGAAAAAATCACACGGAATCATCGTCAAGAATAAATGAATGACCGCGTGAGAGGAAAGAGAGAAAAGAAAGAAACAGCAAGCGGCTTCCAAAAAAAAAAAGAGTCAAGGCAAAAGAGGCAAATTTGTAATCAGCAAATAGATCAACGAATTCTTTTTTTTTCAATATTTTCCTTGATTTTTTTTTCATGCATTTGAATGAGGGAAAGAGAGCTCCTCCGAGAAAGAGAACGGAGTAGTTTTTTTAGTAGCGAAACGTAAAAAAAAATGAGGTAAAATATGATTAATTGAAAGCATAACAAAGCAGGGTAAAACTGATTGAAATCGTAGGATGTGAAGAAGAGGAAAAAAAAGCGGGACAAGTTCATGGTCGTTTGTGGAAAAAGCTGATGAGAATTTTTTTTTGAAAGGTGTGAAAAGTCTCAACATAATTAACAGCAATAGCATGATAGGGAAATTTAGTAACTCGAATTATTATTAAAACCCGATACTTCAACTAAATTCTATGAATATTGGAAGAAAACGCGGTTTGAGTAATCAAAAAAACAAAGTAGAAAAGCAACAAAAAAAATTCATAGGCCAAAAAACAAAAAAGAAGTCCTTTAATCAATCAAGTTTTGGGGGTTTTTTTAGTGTTCATTATTATTCTTTTTTTTAATTATAAAACAATAAACCCACTAAATTTCTTTTCTTTTTTTTTCATTAACTATAAAAAAAAAGAACTGAAAAGTCGTTCTTATAAAACCATTCAAGAAAAAAAGGGTAAAACTATTAAATATAAAAATTTAGCTAAAAACATTTTAACTCCAAGATAAAGATTTTTTTTCGTAAAATAGGATTCTTAATTAATTCTCAATATTTTTCATATTTTATATCTAATCAATATCTTCACTATGTGGATCGAGTTTTAAAACATTTTTTATTGTTTTTGGCGCACTATGATATTTATTTGTACCTCATTCACTCATTCACCCATCAACATACATAACGTACCCAAAAACATTTCATTTTCCCTCAAAAAACTTTTAAATAAGGACAAAGGACAAATTTAAAATCGGATAATTTTTCCTTTTTCTTTTTTTCCGTATAAAAACATGGTGGAAAAAAAAGTGGAGAGATCAATTGCAACAAAGCTTTTATTTTTTCTGGCATCGATGAAAGAGAGATTGAGAGAAGGGAAAAGGAAATCTCGCGCGTATATTTTTTGCTATCGCGTGTATTCGGAACAAACAAGAAAAAAAGCCTAAAAAAGCGTTACATATTTTTATGATGGAACTCAATAATAATAAAAAAAACATATACAGAGTTAAAACTTGTTTTTTCTTTTTTTTGATGGTAAAAAAATAAAAGAGAGAAAATGAGACAACAAAGGTTATATGTGATTTTTTTTTGATGATGGTGTAAATGCGTCAACAATCCCCGCCATTCATCTTTTAATCTTTTTTTCCCTCCTCTACTTTTTTGATGCTGGTTGAATAAGTAAATTGGGGACACGAGAGATAAATATTTTAAAGTGGAATATTTATTACAAAGTTTAATTTGGTGCAACTGTAAAGGCTTAAACAATGGAAAGGTGAGAAAACATGGCAACTCAAAGGGACAATTTTACTGAGGTAAAATAACCAAAAATAAAATGACCTATTACCTTTAGTTTTAGAAACAAAGCAGCTAAATCAATTTGAAACTAATAACATCTGACGCAAATCGTGGAATTCTAAAATCCTTCAATCTCCAACTTTTATAACTTCAAATAAAATAAAAAAGTAAAAAAGAATTTAAAAAAAGGTGTCAAAATCAGAAACGCAAAACACTAAAAAATAAAATAGATAATGGCTGATTTGAGATGACCATCAATCCCTTCTTTCTTTTTTTCCTTTCCTCCTCTTTCCTCTTTGATGCTGCTCATTTGAAGGTGAAAAGGAGGAAGGAAGCGAGAAGATCCTCTTTTAAGAGATGAGAAAGGAATGCTGGCAATTGGAATTGACCTTATTAGGAAATTAAAAATCACATTTTTGCTAAAAGTTTTATTACTGACCGATTAATTATCGGTTATCCATGTTTATGTATTAACAGCAACCATGAAAACAAAAAATTTGAGTCTTATAATTTTTTTAGATGTTCGTTCAAGCATTTTTTTTTTCTTTCTTTAACTTTTCTCACAATTTAAACCCAACGTTAGAGTTTTAATTAAAATATGTGTTATAACTGCTTGAAAAGTGGGCAATTTTCTAACTTAAAAGATTTCGAAGTAACAGATAAAATTTTTTAGAGTGTTTCGACTAAATAAACTTTTTTTTAACAAAATGGATAAAGTATTTGGAAGTTGGCCATCTTTTATTCTATTTACCATTGTTGCTGCTCGATTTATCAAAAAACACTTATAAACGATACCCATTTTAAAACATTGTTTTTAGAAATCTTCCATTCAGTATGTTAAGTCTTTTTTTTATAATCATTCTTTTTTTTGTGTTTCTTACGCAACAACAAGAACAGCCTCTCTCGATTCCCTTTAATTTTTTCCCGAACAAGGTCATCGATTTTACAGGATCTCACATTCTTTTCTTCTTTTTTTTCAGTGATGATCTTGAAAAATAAATTCAATACAAAAATTTTCTTTTCATCTTTGCTAGAGATCGGATTATGTGATCGGCGTTGTGGCTTTTGATAAAAAAAAATAATTTAAAAGCTTTCAATCATGGGTCGAAATTGTAAGTTTTACACGTTTTAACTTTTAAGCATAAATCTAATTTCAGTGATTCGAAAAACTTTGATAAGTGCAAATATTTTTATGATTGGTTTATGTTTTTATGTTTGGACTTCAGAAAGATCATATTCAAGAAAAGTGGATGATTTAATTGAGCCATCAAAAACTTGCCGCCCTTGCAAATTTTTGAACATAAACGAAATATTTTTAAACCAATCAAAAAATATCCATCTAAAAATGTTATCACTCAAGTTAAAGTTTTTCCACGAGGAGGTATTTTAAAAAAATTATTAGTAAAAAAAGGGTTAATTAGATAATTGCAGGAGATGAATTAAAATTTGATAATCTTCCATGGTTAGTTCCACCAACAAAAATTTATGCAAGCATCGATGATCTCAAAATTAATCAACGATATATTATGAGTAATTTTAGTTATAGCCCTGGTAAGCAAATACTATGTAAAAAGTTGTGGAATTAAAAGAATAATTGATTAACAATGGTCCGAGTAACTAACTTATCAAGATAATAGCTACTTCGAAAAAAAGTTTTTAAATCTCTCGTTTCTTCCTTTTGAGTTCCAGCTTTATACTACCAAAAACGCGAACATAAGAAAAATTTTTATTTATGAAGATTAAAACCAAGAAATTCTTATTGGATTAATAAGCCTGTAATTCTTTCTCAAAGTTTGCCTTTTTACAGGACTTGGGAACCTCATGTTTCAATACGCTTCTCTACGATCCATAGCTGAATCTCATAACGCTACATTAATTTTACCATCCACAACTTTACTTCGTCGAGCATTTGGAAATTTTGATAACAAAGTTATATTTTTACAACCATCCATAATTGATCGTTATTTAATAGAAAACAAAGGCCAAGAATTCAATGTATGTAAAAGAAAAAGTTTGCACTTTTTTTTATTCGTTTTGTCGCTAAAAGCTTTTATTATTTGTTTTACTAATTGCAAAGGTTATTCTCGTGTTAGCTTGAATTAGTCATTGATATTGTTAAAAACCAAAATCATTGTTTTCACTTTTTTTTAGGAATGTTGTAAATATTATTCAAACATTTCACTTTTTATGGATGACAAAAATCAAAAAGGAAGAAAAAGAAGAATTGAAATAATAAATGGTTATTTTCAATCATACAAATATTTTCATCCAAAACAACAAAATTTTATTAAAGACCAATTTAAATTTTTACCAGAAATAAATGAACACGCAAACAAAGCATTGGAGGACGCAAAATTTAAACTTTGGGATGAAGAATTAAATGTAAATCCCGATGATCAAGGGAATGATGTGGTAGTAAAATTACCTGATACTTTTGGTAAAAATAAAGTTCCTCAAAACTTATTTTTTTACGATAGCCCTTTTTAGACGCAGATTATTATTTTGTTGGAATTCATGTTCGCCATGGCCTGGATATAACCATGCATTCAAGAAATATTCGACATGGTCATACTTTTGCTTCCATAGATTATTATGAAAAAGCAATAAAATATTTTATTAAAGAATATAATTGGCGTAAAATTATTTTTGTTGTAGCTGGCGATGATCTAAAATGGGCTAAAAAGATTTTTTCTCAATTTTCCAAAGGTTTAAGACTTCCTTTTTTTGCGTTTCTAATTTACTTACGTAAAAGGTTTAAGAAAAATTTCTTTATGTTGAAAGTGGACAACGTGAAATCGATATGGCAACTTTAAGGCGTTGTAATGGAATAATAATGTCAACTGGAACATTTTCATGGTGGACAGCTTACTTACATAATGGTGGCCCAGTGGTTTATTACTCTGGATGGCCTCAAAATGGATCGCAATTGGATTCACTTGTAAATAAAAAAGATTATTTTTTGCCCTATTGGGTTCCATTATAAGGAGGATAAATGAATGCAACCAATATCTCTTGTTGTTATTAGTGCATATATAAATTTTCTAATTTTAATACATTGTCGTTATTACTTACTATTTATATTTACAAGTTTTTTTTTTAAACCGTGAATCATTAACTTCGTAAATTAATGAGAATCGAAAAATAAAACGTTTGGAATTTAAATATCCCGCAAAAAATTCTAAATTGAATGGAAATTTTTGGTTATGTGTTTACTAATGTAAATCAGTCGATGCGAATGAATCCTAAACAAAATTTTTTTTAAAACAAATTCGAAGAAAATTCGCTCGTGTTGTTGCATTTTTCAACTAAAATCAATAAAATGGCAACAAAAAAAGAAGAAAACGAACAAAGAGCTGATGATGGTATGATCATGGAGAAACAACCAAATCCAGAAATTCTTGGATATATTGGAAACATGAGGGTATATTTGTATTTGAAACTTCATTACTCGTATTAACATTTTTTTATTTTAGAAGCGACGAGGACTTAGTCCCCTACCTGAAGAACCTGTGGTAAAGAAGAAGCCTGAAAAATTCGTTCCAATTGATCCACCTGGACCCATTCCAAGGGTTATTCCAAAACCTGAGTTTCCTGAGGATGAGCCTGCAACTGAAAACCTCTTGAAAACTACAAAAGTTGAATCGGAACCTTATGACCATCGCGACTCTGCTCCTAGCTTTAATGGTGAAGACAGTGGTGACGAACTCATTCGAGCTCAACCACGTGATATTTCTCATTATTTAAATCGTGCTTCAACTTTGTTTCAACCAAGTTCTTCGTCTCCAGCTGTGGATGATGATGAATTAGAACGTCATTCTAATCAAAGCAATAATGACGAAAATGATGATGCAAGCAGTGATGATGAACCTTTCCGAGCTCAACCACGTCCTCTTTCTCACTATTTAAAGGCTGCTTCAAACAATGGAAAACGCTATGCAAGTGCTTTTGATCATGATTCATATGATGAAGAAAATGATGAACCTGAATGTGCTGATTTTCATTATTCACCTGAGCCTCTTCAACAACGACCAAAGCATTCTGAAATTACATTAAATCCTGCCTTACAAGATCACGAAGAAGTCAACTACGAAGAAAAATATGTTGTGGGTAACGAAGATGGATCCGTTGAAGATACTTTAGCATTGCCAAATCAGAAAATGGTTTGTTCAATTCCTCATGTAAGCTTACTTTTGATATTCATAATGATTTACTGAAATTATTTACTTTATTTCAGCGCTGTGTGAAGGTACGATGGCCTGCTGATGATGATGAGAAATTCAATAAAGATATCTGTGATGTTCTAAATGCCTTCCGAAATAGCAAGTGCTCAAAACAAAAAAAACCTCCTTCGAATCTTGTTATTACCGACTCAATGATGTCTTCGATCTCGTTTCAAACCATCTACCAGAGTACACTCAAATTACATGTGGGTTATCCGAATGATGCTTTGTAAGTTTGATTTTGATACATCGGAGCTGAATCCTTGAATATTTCTTTTGCTTTTTTCAATGATTAATTTTCAGTAACCTCGTTCAACAGATGGAAGCTCAAATCAAAGATAAAGAAAACGACTACGTCATCAAAAACATCCTTCTTTGTATTGGTTTTGATTACTTGGTGTATTATCCTGATATTGAAGAAGCAATTAAAGTACGTTTTTTTCTTACTTTTTGTTTAAAACTAATTATAATTTTCTAGGACACCATCACATTTTTCAACAGGTTCCTCAGAAGCATCGTAAAAGCGTTTGACAAAAATGGTCCCAAACGTTACAAGCATGTTAATTTGGATGAACTAATGGAAGAACCAACACCAATTCCGATTCTACCACCAAAAATTATCATCGTAACTATTCCTCAAATCACAAAGCATCTTACAGCTCTTACTTACAATATGGAAATTGATAAGATGAACACGGCAATAAGAAAGTATGTTCAACGTGCAAAAGATTCCGTTTTCCATGATCACAATGTTGTTCTTGAGCTTTATGATTGGGCTGAATTAGCATCCGAATATGATCGATGTGATAAATATGATTTGCATGGTCGTAACAGAATTTTAACTGAAGATATGGCAGAAATGTATACATGGTTAATGGTTCCTTCTGGATGAAAAAGAGCTTCAAATCAATTATATGTCTTGTTTTAACTTTGTTTTGTTTTCGTTATTTTATCGTTTGGTTTTAAATAAAATTGTTTCATTTTGTTTCGGTTTTTTTACAAATTTTTTATTTACTTCTCGTCTCTCTATGACGTAAGAAAAAAAAGCATATGACTTTTTGCAAAGCTAGAACATGCAAAACTGAATAAATATAAAATTTGATGCCAATTTATTTTTTAACAAACCTAATAACTTTTCAAAATGTATCGATTTTTTTGTTTCATGCTTTTCATTAGTTTCTTCAATATAATGGTTGATATACTTACTGTAGCTGCTAAAAGTGTTGTTTTACGTTTCCAAAAATATTAGCATAATCCTTTAAAGGAAAACTAAAAAGAGAAAATGAATTTTGGATTCTTAATTCTTTACGTTTGTTTCCATGCTGTGCAAGTGAGTGCAGTGCCGCCGCTGTTAAAAAAAGGGATGCTCTGTTGCATTTGTTGAACATAATTACATTCTCTCTTTTTTAAATTCCATTTAGCAACGTCAGAAAAAGTGCGCAAATTGTTTTTGCAATTTGCATAAAAATCTTTGTATTAGAGGTGGTATGTTTATTTTAAGATGCATTTTTGAGTTTTAAATTTAGAATTATGATGATGTTGGAAAGCAATAAGAAGTGTCTTATCTTTTTTGTTTTGTTTTGTTTTGTCCGAAGGTGAATGAAATTTATGAAAATTAAAATTTCAAAAGTACCAACTAGTTTCTTTGAATTTCCTTGTGTGTGTGTTTTTTACTTTTGAGTAATTATTAATTACACAAACTTTTTTTTAATAATTTAGACACTTTACAAAATACATATTTCCTCGGAAAAAAGGATTATTCTGTTTTTTTTTGTAAATCCTTATATGGCGGATTTATTTTTCGTCGATAAAACAAAAATTCAAACTTGTTTAGATTTTTTTAATTCTTGGAAAAAACTTTAGTCATGCATAAATGTGATGTATCTTTTTTTCAAGGATTAAATTACAAAATAGTTTTGCCATCTCTTGTTTTAAAAGTGATATGTCAAACATGTATGTGTTTTTTTTCTTTCTAAGTGCTTGTATTGCTGCTGCTTATAAAGGTCCAGACTTTTTTTGCGCACCTTAAAAAACTATTTATGTAATAATTACTTCTTCCTTTCTTCTTTCTAATTCTCAAAAGTACTGACTCTTTTTTGTTGCGCTTTTATGATATTAAAAAAATAGCGTCCGTCATCCAAGCCATTAACAAAATTTTTTATTATAAAAACTTCAAAAACCAAAAGTTTTTTTACTTGTTTTTTTTTTCTCTCACTCATTCATCCATCTACTCGCGTTTGCCTCATATTTTTCTTTTTGAATTAAATAATGGAGGCTCATATATTTTTTTGATGAAATAATAATGATGAATGGATGAAATGAAATTTTTTTTTGCTTTGTTGTTGGTAAAACTTTTGTTGTTTTGGATATTATTATTTTTTTTTTTGATGGGATTTCCGGTCTTTATTATAATCCAGTTTTTTATTTTTTCCAACAAAATTTTGCAATCTCTGTTTTTGTATTTTTTTTCTGTCAAGAAAGATTTTTTACTAGAATCTTTTAGTTCATCACTTTCAATTTTTCATGTCAATGATACATTTAAAAATTTTTTTGAATATAATAATCTAAGTCTAAGAGTTAAGCTTTATTATTTGGGATTATCCTAGATTGTAATGATGCATGTTAAAAATATGATTCGTAATCTTCATCCATTTTATTTTATAAAAACTCTCAAAAGAAAGTTGTCGAATTTCCGGCTTTCACAAGTTATAAGTCCCCATTTTAATATTTAAAAAATCTCTAATTAATAGTTGCTGTGAATCATTTTAAGCGCAACAAACACTTTGTTTCATTCAAATTCTCTCTGAAACATGGCGGTATTCTCCACCAAAAAATGCGAGGTTTCACTTCAAAGATGAAAATAGAACTAATAATTTTCACAACCTTGTCGCTCAAAATTGAAACAGAGTCACTTTCTTTTTTTGGTTTGCCGAAAATCAACGTTGTTTGTTTTATTTATTTTTTCATGAATAAATTTACTGAGATTTTTTTGTTGAGTTTTTTTTATCCACAAGCCAATATTTAAAATTAAACTAATTTTGCACTTTTGTTTTTGATGTCTCCAAATTTAATCAGATTTTTTAAACCATTTCCAACCAATTGCCAGCGATTTTTAATTTATGCCACCACCGTTCATTAAAAATTTGTTTTAATTATTTATTAAATGTAAATTCCGATGGTATTCTTTTTTTTTATGTCATCCAACTAAAAATAAAAAAATATATATTTAGCTTTCTCCACACAAAAAAAAGAAGAAATAATAAAGAAAAGAAAAACTTTAATCTGTTATATCCTTCCTCTTATTTTTTGCTTTCTTTTTTTTTATTTATTGGAAGCCAAACATACAAAAAAGGGGAGTGGTGGACTTGAGAAAAAAATAAAAATAAAATGACACTTTCAGAAGTTTTAAAGTAAAAAAAAAGAGAAGAAATATTGAAAGCAAATATGCTAAAGACGAAGAAGGGAATGGATAAAGGAAAGACACTAAACGTTTCTGCTTTATTTTATTTTTTGTTTATTTGACGACCGACGACCGCGTTTTTTGGGTTCTTTTTTTTTATCATCGTCAATATGTTTAATTAGTTTTTTCAAGTTTTTTAGGTTTTTTCTTCCAACAAAACATCGCCAAAAGTTGCATTATTATTATTAATTTTTGTTTGTTTTTTGACGATTATTTGAAACAGAAAACGAAAATGTATGCAGGAAAAGCTTATAAGGTAAGGAAATGATTAAGGGACAATAGCTTCTGGCCTTCCCCAATTATCCATTTTTGAGATTTCAAAGATGAAGCAAAGTTATGCTTGGTTTAGTGGTGAAAAAAAGAATGGAATAACAACAACTTTTTAATTCATTTTGAGACAAACTTTACGATACTTGGTTGTGGCATAACCATATTAAAATATCAATTTTCATTCGAATTAAGGGCTTTAAAAACGCTTAATTCATAAATGGGAAAATGAGTTTTTTTTGTTTTCTTTGAGTTATATCCAATCCAAATCCTTAAATATTTTTCCATAAGTCTTTGCAAAAATTTATTTTTTTTAATTAATACTAATATCAACCTCTTTGGTTTAGAGTGTAAAATTGAATAATAATTTTTGTGGCTTCCTTTCATCCTAATTAGTCACTTTTTATTATACATAGTTTTTGTTTCCGCATTTAAAAAATTATAGTTTATTTAAAAAATAAATGAATACTATGAAAGGGAATATATCAGTTTTGTGGAAATGAATAACAATAAAATAACTCTCTAAGGAATTTTTCAAGTTTTATTTATGTATTCTTATTAAAAGATACAGTAGCTGCTTCTAATTCAATGTGTCTCTTTTGCACTTTTTTTGCTGCTATCAATAATTTTAAAAGCTATTTCTAAACTTATTTTTGCCTTTTTTTTCTTCTCCTGTGATTTACAAATGCTGAATAAATTACCACTAAAAATTACTTTAACCTTTGCTTTTTTGTTTATTTGTTTGAGAAAGAAAAAATATGTTAAAAACATAGTATTTTTTTAAATGGTAGTGTATGTAATGCCGAAGACTTGGGATTTTTCCTCCTTGGAGTTAAATTTATATATCCATTAAAATAAAGCAAAGTTAAAGCTAGTTAAAAAATTGCGCTCAAACAAAATTCCACCATATCCATTTAAAGTTAAATTAGTTATTCAACCCATTTGTTGAAAAGACAGACACATGTCAAAAGCAAAAAAGAAAAGAAAAAGAAAACCATAGACTTTTCTTTTAAAAATTTATTTTATTTTAAACACAGATGTTCTTTCTTTCTTTTTTGACAAAAATAAGTTTTAGTTTACGCTTCAAAACTTTTAATGTAAATGACAATGGGGAAGTTAAAGACAACATGAGGAAGATAGGCTTCAAAAAAATTAGAAATTCTTAAAAAAATTAAGAGGGAAAAAATGAAAATAAAATAAAATATTGATATGGTGGTTGTGGTTAATGCAAATCAAACTTGCTTAGATTTTTAGGGAAGTAAAAATTAATGGCAAAGATTATTCGAAAAAATATCCATTCATTATGAGACTATCTCGATTCAAAAAATTCTTATTAATATCGTAAAAAGTTTTTTTTAGTCTGTATTCTGTGCATCATGGCTTGTTAATTTCTTTTTATGTTTGGTCGTGGCATTTATACTTTTTCGAGGTATTGCAGCTCCAACCGTTCCACCATTCTTTATAACATTTTCAATTTCAATAATTTTAATATTTTTTATTGCTAAAACTATTTCATATTTATTATTGGCATTATCAGATAAACAAGGATTTTCAATTGTTACAAGCATTTTTATTGTAAGTTTTTTTATGCTTTTGATTACTAAAACCATGGATATCATCTTCCATTCATTGTTGTGAAGCTTCAAAGTCATTTGTGCTTGGAGCTTACCAACGAATAATATTTAATTTTCATTCATAAAATTTGTAAATAATAATTTCAGCTTTGTGAACTTGTTGCTGTAATTCTTGCAACAATTGCAATATTTACTTCTCGACGATATGAACCTTTTGTATTATTTAGTCGAGCCCCAATTGAATGGATACAAAATCGTCGATTTTTTGTTATAATTTTTACTGTTTTATTCATAGTCGTTTTTATCCTTCAAGTGTTTTCTATTAATCGTTATGCAACCATCGTTAAAAAAGAAAGCATCAGTTCACGAACTTATGAAGCTGCAAGACGAAAAGCAACTCCATATCATTCAAACAAAGAAGTTATGACTTTAAATCGATTTTAAAACTTTTTCATTTATTTTTTATTTTGATTTCGATAAAATTCATTTTTTGCTTTGTAAATTGTACATACAAATAAATTTGGAATTTAAAAATGGAGCAAATAAAGAGTAAAGACAATAACAAAAAACATACATTTAATTTTCAAAACATCATAAATTCCATTATTTACAGTTAAAAGTGATTGTTTAAATTCTAAAAACATAAAAAATGATGATCATCTTATTTCTTGCATATAGTTTTGGTTATCAAAGTTGGTATATGAATTAATGCTTTGATGCTTCAAAGCATTCGTTATCTGTGACTCCAAGAAAGGAAGCTTCAATGGCTATTCTTTCCTTAATTTAATCCGAAACTTATGTGTTTCATCAAACTCTCAAAAAAAATTGACAGAAAACTTTCAATTTTGCGCAGAAAAATTCCTTCAAAAAAAATTATATCCACCAGCACAAAAAAAATTCAACCATGGATGAATTTTTCCAAGTACCTCCAATTCTCAAAACGAAGGCGCAAAATGATGCTTTCAAACAATTTTGGCGCGACGATTTTCAAATTGTTTGGTTCTTGCTGGCCCTCAAAGGTTCCTCTCTCTCTCACTCGCATTTTTTTGCTTTTTGTTGATTGAATCGAATATTCTCAATTTCTAAAACTTTTAGTTCTTCTTCTCCATTATCTTCATCGGACGTCGTTTTTATTTTTCATCACTTCAAACTTCATCATCAGGTTACTATTTTTCATCCTGCTTTTTTCTAAAATTATATAATATGTTCAGAAATAAACAACCTATGGCTGCAATGAAAAAGAAGGATACTCAAAAACCGATTCCCGATGTCATCACAAACGTCCGTGAAAGAATCTCATATCGACGTGGTGGTTATCTTGGTAAAGGTGGATTTGCTCGATGTTATGAACTTATTGATAAAGAAAAGAATGTCTTTGCTGGGAAAGCTGTTGCAAAAGCTGCTCTTATGAAGCCATCAAATAAAGAAAAGGTAAGGATTTTTACCAGCCATTAGTAACATCCATTCATTGTTATCTTTTAGATGTCTCAAGAAATTTCCATTCATCAATCTCTGGATCATCGTCACATCGTTAAAATGCACTGCTTCTTCGAGGACAATGATAACATTTACATGATCTTGGAACTATGTTCAAATCGCTCTATGATGGAATTACATAAGCGTCGTGGTTATGTCACTGAACCTGAAGCTAGATATTTTATGGTTCAAGTAAGTCCTTTTTCTTTTTTGTATTTAACTTTATATTCTTCCTTTGTTTCAGACGGTCTCTGCTTGCCAATATCTTCATGAACGTCTCATAATTCATCGTGATTTGAAGCTTGGGAACATCTTCCTCAATGATAAAATGCATGTGAAAGTTGGTGATTTTGGCTTGGCAACTAAACTCAATCATCGTGATGAACGAAAAGATACTCTCTGTGGTACTCCGAATTACATCGCTCCTGAAATGCTTCAACGAAAGAAACACTCATTTGAAGTTGACGTTTGGGCTCTTGGATGCATCTTGTACACTCTTCTTTGTGGTCGTCCTCCGTTTGAAACAAGCTCGTTACAAGAAACTTATTCACGAATCAAAAGATGTGCATACAATTTCCCAAGTGTGGTTGGTGTTCATGCTTCTGAAGTGATTACTCAACTCTTGCATCCTGATTGTTTCAAACGTCCTCGTGTTCATGACATACTTAACTTCACCTTCTTCACTGCTGGCTATGTTCCTCGTGAATTACCTAGATCATGTTTGACAAATGCTCCAAAACTCAACAGTACTGTTCTTGGTGGTGGAAACTGCGACTCTGTAAGTTATATTTTATTGCTTTCCTTCTTATTTTCCTTTTTTTAGCGACTTCTTACCAATGCTATCAATGAACAGAAGCCACTCTCCATCAAAACCAATTTTGCTTCCGCTGGTGATGCTAAACCTATTATTCAAGTTCCAGATTCAATGATTATCCATGAACGCCAAGCTGATACTCGAGAATATGGTCGAAGTAATGCTATCATGATAAATGAACATATCACCATTCTTTTGAATGCAATCCATACGAACTCTGAAAGCAATGGTCCATCAATTGATGTTTGCGGTGATACTCCTGACCTTGAATCAGAATCTCCACAATTAACTCCTGTTTATTACATATCTAAATGGGTTGATTATTCTGATAAATATGGTTTTGGTTATCAACTTGCTGATGGTAGCGTTGGTGTTATGTTTAATGATTCAACACGCATTATGGTTGATCGTAATCAAAAGTAAGCTTTTTAACTTTTCTTTCTCTAAAATTACATTGATTTGTTTTAGGAATGTCACATACACTGAACGTCATGGTAATGAAAAGTACTTCACGACTACAACGCCTCCGAAAACCCTGAGTAAGAAGATGACTTTATTGGAATATTTCATGAATTATATGAAAGAACAACTCTTGCAAGGTGGTAATCTTCAACCTGAAATTGGCAGTGAATTATCTCGTCCTCCTGTTCTCAATAATTGGTTCCGATCTCAAAATGGTATAAATCTTTCACTCACTAATGGAACAATTCAAATCAACTGTTTCCGAGTATGTTTTTTTTCTTCATATTTTTTTTTACTTATCTTACTAACTAACCTTTTTATAGGATCACTACAAATTAATCTTGTGTCCAATGGTTCAAGCCTGTACTGTCATCAAAGAAGATCGCAACTTGCATACTTATGCATTCAATACTCTTGTTAAATATGGCTGTTCCAAAGATCTCTATGAACGTCTTGTTTTTGCTAAAAAAGTGACTGAAAAGTTTATTCAACGTTTTGAAGAAGTCAAACAATAAATAAATATATATTTTCTTGTAGTTTTGTTTTCTGTTATAAATAAATTTTCTTGTAATTTTGTTTCTGTTACGCATTTGGAGAGATTTTCACATTGTTTGGTGGTTACTTAAAAATGTTAGCTTATGGTTGCAGTTTAAATGAAGCATATTTATTTATGATTACTTTTTAGTTGATACACTTCCCGAAACAAAAACATCAATTGGGCGATATTCTAGGCTCATTCACATTTTCTCGTTCATGAATAAACACTTCATTTTGCAGTTTTCCATTTCTTGGATCAAGCAATAACAACAGAATCAACTGCTATATAAGCCAGCCTCTTTCATACCCTCATTTTCGATTGATATGAAGCGCTTTAATGCTAATAATTTCCCATTGTTCACATAAGCCTGTACAACCGGAGATTATGAAATAAGAAGTTGTATTAGTTATTGTATTACTTGTGTATAATTAATCCTTGACATAACCGCTAACACCACCCAATGTAAGCTTTGGTCAAGTGTAAGGATGCTAGGAACTAACAACAATGTCACATTAAAAAATACCTTTCAGCTTTGGAAAGGCTTTCGTTTGAGAAATAAAAGAAGCACAAGCAGACACTTTTCATGGGTTATGTTAATCTTTATTACAAGCAAAGGTAAAAACATTATTTATCCTGAAATCATATACCAAAGACAAAGCAAATTAAACAGTAATAAAGCGATCATCGTTTTGATGAATACAGTGTTCGAGGCATGACGAGCATTTCTTTCAGCAGGAGTAATAAGCAAGTTTGTTGTAACATCTTTTCCTTTGTTATCACGTCTTTGTTGAATCTTTTTGACACCATGATTATTTTTACTTTCATTAGCAAGTTCATCATCAGATGATCTTAATGAATTAACCCATTTTTCAAGAATATTATTTTGCGATGGAGGAACTTGCTTTTCATAACCTTTGTTTCTATTTTCATCATTTTCAGGAGTTACAGCTTTCTTAGATCTTTTAGATTTGACACTAATTTCGTTATCAACAACAGCATCATCATTATCAGCAGCAACTAAAGCAACATCATCCATAACTTTTTCAGAATCCATTTTATCTGTGCCTTTGACATTCTTTCCAATTGGTTTAACCTAAAAATTACAAAGTTTCATCAAATCAAAAAATATGTAAGCGTTCAAACTTTTTGCGATTTTCCTCCACCACCAGAACTCTTAAATTTTTCACCAACTTTATCTGCAGCATCGGCTATCTAAAAAGA
Source organism: Panagrolaimus kolymaensis (assembly GCA_028622995.1). Lineage (NCBI taxonomy): Eukaryota > Metazoa > Nematoda > Chromadorea > Rhabditida > Panagrolaimidae > Panagrolaimus > Panagrolaimus kolymaensis. Next base: position 11,938 of record JAJQJQ010000314.1, on the reverse strand, counting down.
ACATTCATGAATAAGGAAAGCATTAAAAATTATTTACCTCTTCTCCACCAGCTTTAGCAACATCGACGATTCGTTCTTTAAATTCTTTTACACTCGTTTTGGCTTTACGCATTTTTTTGTTGGTTGAAACAATTTTGTTTGAAGTCGCTTATTTTGAGTGAACTTTTTTTTTTGCTTTCGCTGTTTGTCATTTAGACTTGAAACGAATGTTACCGTAGCAATAATTCAAATTTCGGCGATTCATTTCATTTTATTCTTTTTTACTGATTTCGACGCAGATTTGCCTCAATATTTTACAAACTCAACTTTTATTATCCCTTTTTGCAAAAAATTTATTATCTTACTATTTTCAAACACATTAACACGCTTTAATATTGAATAAACTATTATTATCTTTACTTTGCACTCATTCATTTGCTAAAACTTTGTACATATGTTCTTTTATTTTTTTTTCATCTCAAACGTTTATGCTTTTTTTTTATCGATTATTTCTTTTTTCTTTTGTCCTTGGTTAGTCTTGATTGATCAAAGAATGCACAAAAAATCAATGAGCGTTTAATAATGGTCTTCGTAGCTAAAAATATTTGTATTATTGGAGCTGGTGCAGCGGGATTATGTGCAGCTAAACGTTTAATTGCCGCGGGTTATCATGATGTAAAAATTTACGAACAATGTTCAAGCCTCGGTGGAACTTGGGTTTATAATGAAAAAATTGGAATTCATTCAAGTATGTATGAAAAAATGCAGTAAGTTTATTGAATTGATTTGAAAGCGATGTTGCATTTCGCATGGTTTGAACGAATTCAGCAACTATGGTACGAACGATCATTGTCCTTTAATGCTTTGACTTTTAGTAAACTTTCGAATGTCTTTTTAATCACTTTTTGATTATAAGCTTTATATTTTTCTAGCACCAATCTTCCTAAAGAAGTTATGCGTTTTGAAGGTTTTCCATTTCCTGAAAATGGAAATTCTTTCATTGAACATTCTGCAGTTTTAAAATATTTACATGATTATGCTTCTTCAATCATGGATTTCATACAGGTTCGCGAACATGCTTCCATTTCTCACAATTTCTTAATGCTATCCTATAGTTAGATACTACGGTAACAAAAGTGGAAAGATCAGAGGATGATGATAAAGAATGGGAAATAACAACAATCAATAATGGAATAAAAAATATTGCTTCATTCGATGTGGTATTTGTTTGTAATGGACATTTTTCACATGCAAGGATTCCGTCATGGGTTTCAAAACTTGAAATTCCAACCATTCATAGTCATGATTATCGAAAAGCCACCAATTATAAAGACAAAAGTGTGGTGGTTGTTGGCGCAGGTCCAAGTGGAGTTGATATTTCGATACAAATAGGAAAATTTGCAAAAACTGTAAGTTTGGAATTTAGAAGAAGCCATTTTTATGAAGTCCAACCTTTTATCTCTTAGGTTTATTTATGTCATCATGCGTATCAAACAACTCAAATGAAACCTATTCCACCAATAAAAATGATGACGTTACATTCCGGCCGAAGATAAAATACGGCCGAGATAAAAACGGCCAAATGGAAAAGCGGCCGTGAGAAAAACCGGCCGAGGAAAAAACGACCACCAAGAAAAAGCGGTTAAAGGTAAAATTCATCCGACGAGAAAATCCGGCCGAGCATAAAATGGCACTAATTTTTTGAATATAAATTATTCATATTTGTTAAAAATGCAAACTACAAGAATTTGTTTTATTGCATTTATGTCACTACAACTTTATTATTGGGTTAATGTATCAATATTAAAAATAACTAAAATTAAAAGTGACTATTTTTTCTTGAAAGATATATCTTTTTTTTTCTCATAATTTTTCTTCAATAATTTTGCCATCGGTTTTCCTATAATTACATCATGGATTTTAATTATCATTGCAGTAAGTTATTACAAATGAGAATTAATGCTTTTCAATCTTTATTTTTTTCGTTACAAATGATATCAACTTTTGTCATTTTCAGAAATGCTTTATTCTTCTTATTTACAATATTTGGATGCAGTAGACTTTAGAGTTAGCGAAAGGTGAGCGATTTAGTAATATAAAAATAGTGTTTGTTTCAAAGTAAAAAATAAATAGAAAAGCCCAAATAAGATACGGAACTTTCTTTGAGCAACCAAAAAATAAGGAGATATCTTTCAGCAACGAAAAAAATAAAATACGGAACTTTTTTTCTGCACCAAACATTAAAACGATCAGACAGCGCAAATATTTTTTTATTTTCGTATATGAAAGGTTATTTTTACCAAATTTTATACAGCGCTGACAGATGTTCCTAAAAGTTTTTTGCCGATAATGAAAGTTTTCTTTTTTTTATACCTCCTATTGCGGCAACGTTTTTTGTTTTTGTTTTTCTTTAAATGTTATTGCTCTAGTCCGGCTAATGTATTTTTTCACCGCCTTTTATAGGACCCATTCAAAAACGAATGAGAGAATCTATGATTATTTTTCAAAGGCCTAAAATCTTCTCCTATTTTAACACCCAATGACTTTCGCAACTTTTCGACATTTTCTTCCCATTTAAAAATATTAACTTTTAGACTTTGTAATTTTTATCTTTTTGCTTTGCCTGCAATACCTATTAACCAAGCTTTTTTCTTAAATATATTTTCATACTGTTAAGATTTTTTTTTCTCTTTTTTTTGTTGGCATGATTAAATAATATCTTTAATCAATTACAAGCGAAAAATTAATAAAACGCCATAAATTTTTTATAGCAAAATAAATTTATTGTAGGCCAATTAATTAGAATTTTTTTTATTCAGTCCACAATTAAATAAAAGTCTCCATACGTTTCTTAGCCCACTCAAATTTATCTTACGAAAATAAATATCTTTCTTCACCTTCTGCATTTACCTTAAACAAATTTGTTTTTCTGATGCCATTACTGAAATATGCTATTTTTTAGATTGATCAAAAATTGGATTTTTATTTTGTTGTCATTTTGCTTCACATTGGTTATTACACTGTTGGTTGTTTGGTTCGGCTTGAATCTTAAAGATGCTAAAAGTTAGTTTATATGTTTATCAAAGCACATACTTACAAATAGTAAAATGAATCAACATTTTAATTCTTTTTCCTCATAACCCTGAGAAATATATATTTTTTTCCTAATTGTTATGACTTTTACTCGAATCTTTTAGTCCTGAATTTTGATTTTTTTCTTATTTGTTGATATCGTTTTAAAATCAGTTCATTTTACATTTTTATAATCATTCCCTCTTTAATTACTCTAACCCTGTTTGGTAAATATATTCTAATTTTAAACTTTTTTTTGATTTTTATTGAACATTTTGAAATTGTTGGATTATTCACCTATCTCTGTTTAAAAATTCCAAATTCTTTTCGGAGTTACAAAAAAATTTAAAAATTTTGTTTAAAGGTTTTCAATTTCAATTCTAAAAATAATAAAAATTTACTAAAAAATCTTTTTTCCTTTTAGTTTTCGATTAATTTTTTTGATATAAACTAAAGATTTTCAAAGTTAAAAAAAACTTAAAATTTTGTCAACTCTATTGCAAATTTAATTTTTCTTGTTATTGCTTACTAAAACAATATCCTTTTAGTGCATCTTGTTGTTTTTACTCATATTTAATGTAAATTGTGAAAAAGCTTTGTTTTGTCCACCCAACTCTCAGAAATCTTTATGGACATTGCCTTCTGAATTCAAATGTCCTCAAATCAATAAAAATGAAGATATTGTCCCTATCGAACTTCAATTAGATATTTTTGGTCGTGCTTTGTTTAAGCCTAAAACATCGAGCTATTTTTGCCAATGCTATCAAGTGGATGCAGAAAAAACAGGAGCTTGGAATGGATATGGCAACCCAGTTTTCTCTCCACCAATCCCACTTTTCATTAACTCAAGTGATTGCGAACATATGGTTCAAACTGGTTATTCTAGCGTTGTTCAATCTCCATTTGTGTTCAATCAAGAAATGTGGGTAACAGAAAACACATTGGAATGGCCTGAATATAGCGCGTTTGCATATTGGAGATATAATTTAAAGTCAAGTGTTAGAAATTGTATCATAACCAATACAACCATAATTCGTGAAAATAATACTGTTACTTCAAATGCGCCATTATCTCAAAACTGCACATACTCATCACAATCATGTCCAGCTAATAACGGGGTTGTTATTTGGAATGTTACAAATGAAGCCGCCTGCGATTTTCATTACTTGACAACACTAAAAGGCCATTTTGATGGCAAAATGTTTTTATCAAGTGATGGAACATTTGCGCTTACTTTTAATTTTTCTGGTAATCATATTCATGCTCAATGTGATAAAGAACTAATTATTTCACAACAAAATTATGCTGTTTTAAAAAAAGAGCTCATTTTTCCTTTACAAAGATCAAAAAGATTAACACCTCCACATTTGGTTACCTCTGATGAAGTTGCTGCGCTACTCCAAGGTTTATTTTCTAAAGTCAATTCAATGCTTAGAAATTCATTTCAAACTTTATCACATCACTATTGCATAACCTCAACATCATTATTACGTCTTATTATGGCGCAATCGAGTTCTAATCCCCATAAATTAGCAAGATTTTTGCTCAATGATTCGGCAGTTACAGCAAGAATGGTCACCGATAAAATAATGGAAACCACAAAATGCTTTGTTTTGGATGTTGAATTTGCTCCAAAAGATCAATGTTGGTCTAAGCTTCCTGTGGTGATTCGTCATATGCATGAAAATGAAGAAGCGTATATAAATCCAGAAACCATGGTTTTAGAACTTGATGCTGAAATTGTTCCATGTACAACTCATGCAAAAATTTATATTTCTGATCGATATAATTTAACCATTTATGATCAAGTTACAATGGGAATTAAGGTAGTTGGCTTAAATTTTCAAAGTGATCCAGATTCTCTTGCTCATATTTGTCAAGGCTACAGAATGAATAAAGATAAGGCAGATACAAGAATGCTTCTTCGGTAATAAAAATAAAATAAAATTGATAAAAAATAATTTTAAACTTTTAGTGAAGAAAATCAAAATATGCGAACCAATCCAATTCCAATTGTTACTGCCATGACAAATATAACAAATAAAATTGCAGAACGATTCCCTGATCGAGCAATCTCCATGGCTCAACATTTACCTTCAAAAGCTAGTCGACGACGTGATCTCAACTACCATAAGTCAAAATCTGTTGCTCAAGACATTACAAATTTTTTTATTCCTGAAAATCTTAAGGTATTTTCAAAAATATAAAATTTAAATTTTATGAGTTAATTTTAAATTTATTAACCTTTTTAAATGGCTTTTAAAGTTACCAAAAGCAAAGCTAAATTATAAAACTATACAATAAAAATATTTTCAGCTTTCTTGTGTACCACGGGATGATGGAATAATAAATCATTTGGTTCGGGATATGAATGAAACTGGTCTACCTTATATTGTCATGATGGATTATCACCTTATGAGAGCATTTTTTAATGCCATCCACATCGTCGTGGATGGTACATTTCAGTATAGTCCAGCAGGTTTTTTGCAAATCTATACGATTCACGCCGTTTTTTGCCAACTTCCCGATTATACTTCATGCTTCGTCATAGGTAATTTTAAAATAATTTTAAGCCAAAAAACGAACCAAAATTTTTAAGGATATGCCTTACTTCCAAACAAGCTCAGCGAAACCTACAACAGATTATTTAGTGTTATCAGACAAAATGTTGAAGCTGAATTTGGATCGATTGGTTATAATAAAGTTTTTCATATTGATCACGAAATGGCTGCTATTAATTCGTTGGAACGAATTTTCCCCGAATGTTTAATCAAAAGTTGTTTCTTTCACTTTAATAAAGTTAGTTTATTATACTTTAATTGAATTAACATCTAATTAAAATATTTTAATTTTTAAAACGATTTCAGAATATTCATGATTATAACCGAGTGAATGGTGCCCATGGAGCTACTGCCTTATCAGATAATCCTATTTTTATCAAATTTAAAAATGCTTTTGTTGGTGTGTTTACAAAGGACTTGTTAAAAGAATTAACCAATATGCTTTAGGTGGAGCTCATTTGCCTTTAAATTTACATCGACAACTTTGGGAACAAATGACTCTCCTTCAGAATCTTCCTCCAATTCCAGAACATTTGCAAGGATACTTTATTGATTTTGTAAACTATTTACGCCAATTTTGGTTACCAAAAATCAATATGGTTAATCTTGATTTGGATAATAGTCCTAGAACCACGAATCCAGCCGAAAGCCATCATTCAAAACTTAATAGTGTTTTCCAAGGGTAATTTTTTTTAAACTAAAAAATTCCCAAAGCTTAAAAATAAAAAATTAATTGCTTTAGTAACGTGAACACTCCAATGTCAAAAGTATATATTGAACTGCGACGACTTCTCACGGATTCAATCTTTAACTATTATCAAAGCCAAGAAGGTGTAGTTTTGGAACTTCGCCGTCCAGCATACCGTCGAAGTGAAACCAGACTTATGATTGCTAAACAAAAGTTGGCAGAAGCACTTGCAAATGGTTATTTACCAAGTTTTGATGAATTACTCGTTTTCTCAAGATATGTTCAAAGGCTATCCACACCGAATTATGATGAACAAACTATTGCTGCTGAAAATATGGAACTTCTTCAAATACCATTTTTAGGTAGGGAATAAAAAAATAAAAAAATAAAACAATTCGAACTAATTTTTACTTTCTTAAAGATCATCAAGAATTCCAAAATGGAGGCGATTGGAATGATGGTGGAAATGAAGGCGATTGGAATGATGGTGGAATGAATGAAAGAGAAGATCGTGGTTATGAAAATGCCAACCATTTTGATTTTGATGAGGAACAACTTAATTTGAATCGCGTTGCTATAAATCCCGACAATCAAATTCATTATGCTAATAGTGATTCGATTCCACCCAATTTTTCTAATGCTCATAATGATATGGATAACAATACCTTTGGTCAACATAATTTAGTAGATTTAGATCGTCAATCAAATGTTAATGAAAACCAACGTCATGAAATTCCGACTGAAATTCCAATAAACCTTAGACCAACACCAGCATCGTTTCAACAACATCCTAATACTCGTCAACAATTAAATCCTGGACAAAGAACTCAAACTCAAGCACCATTACAAAATGTTGGTCGACCATATCTTCAACCTTCTCCTATTCCAGCTATAACAAACAGCCCATTATATCCTAATCTTGAAGGTCTTTCTTCAACGCAATATCAACCACGATTATATCCTAATCTTGAAGAAGTTTCTTCCACCCAATTTCAACCACAATATCCTCGATCACAATTTAATTCCGGACAAACATTTCAAAGTCAAACAACCCTTCAAAATGAACGAATCATTCCTCAACCACGTCATCAAAGCCAACCTTTTAATTCAAATCGGGCATCAACACCTTTCCCCTTCACAATAGGCAATCATCCCACTCTTTATTCTGGTCGTATTCAACATGGCGCTCCAGTTTCACAACCTATGACTTCCGCACATCGTCGGCCTCAATATCCTCCTCAATTGCGTCATCTTGCTCAAATTAATGAAAATACTTTAGGTCAAACAAATCGACCACAACTTCGCCCATTGTTACAATCAGCTGGACAAAATTCTTCAGTTTCTCATTCCCAAACAAATCGACCGGTATCAACTTTATCACAACCTATTGCTTCATCTGGTCATATTGGTCGTCGACGGAGTAATTCGTTAAGTTCAGAATCCACCACAAGGTTTGTTAAAAACAATTTTTTTCTTTTTCTAAAGAAAGCCAAATCTTTAGACCTGGCAATCGTAACGCTTTAACTGCTCGTAATAATGCTTCAAGAACCCGTGAAACGTAAGAAATATGTTTCAAAAGTGTACCAAATTTAATATTTTAAAAGTTTTAGAAATCGAAATCATCCATACCGTTCACGTCGCGATGTCGATGACATTGACATGTAAACATTAATGGGATATGTCGGAGCTATACCACCACCATCTTCCAACTTATTTTAATAAAAATGTATTACTGTTTCTCAAATTTAACATTTAATTAAACTTAAAAAATTTATTGTTTTACATTTAGTCATGTTACATTTTGTTTATTGGTAATAATTTTTGGGTAAAGATTAATAAACATATTTTTCCATTTATTATATTCGGTTAACAACAAAAACAAAAATTTGAATCAGCTAAAACTTTTATTCACTTTGTTATCCACAATAAAAAACAAAAAATGAATTAAAGAATAACAGCGCTTTAAAAACCAATCAAAAACGGAAGGAATACAAATCATCGAACGCATGTGCAGTTTTCGAATTTTATTATAGATTTTTTATATTTAAAGTCTAGTTTAAAAACCAGGTATGGGTTTAAAAAATTGATTCAAAACTTTTCGAAGTTTGATAATTATCTATGTTTTCGTAAAAGACAATTAAAATTTAAAAAAAATATAAAACAAACGGCTCGATCGTAACTTTTTGCGCCCATTTCTACTCTGCCATTTTTAGGCTGTGGAATACCAATAAGTTTTATTGATAATTCCAAGGAAGCAGGGAATTAATCTGCATTTTCAATTCATCGAAAAAACTTTCAAAAATCGTATATTTTGGGTAAAACTAAATTAATTATTTTAGGGTAAAATAAAAAAAACAATTTTTTAAAAGAAATTTTCATGTTTTTTGTATTTTTTACAATCCATTCAGAAAGAATTCCGACGAGTAATACAACAAACTATTTTTGCAAAGACTTTTTCTCTAAAACATCGCCGAATTAAAAAGCGCCAGTTTTTTTTACATTCAATGAAAAAAATTTCCAAAGCAAAGTGTATTTGCGCGCTTGAGAATAAATAATATTGATTGATACATTTTTTTGAATATTTAATAGTTACTTTTTTATTTTTTTCATTTTTTGTAAATATGGTGAATCCAATAATAACCAAGGTTGAAAACAATTGTGAATTTCTTTTATCGAAAACTTCAAGCCTTGAAAACAGAAATGAAAATGGAATTGGGGCATGCAAAATTAATTTATGGATTCGATAATTTGCCTAATTTGGAATCCTATTTATTCGATACTGAAAAAAATTCAAGCCTTGAAGAAAGAAATGAAAATTTATTCTGCTATTAGTCCGACAAGGAAATTAAGAGCTACATTGAAGGCGACAAACTAATGATAAGCCTTATGTTAAAGTTTCGTACTTTAACAATTTATGAAAATTAAGAAACTTGAACTCTCTATTTATTATCATACAATTAGTTAAATAAGCCATGGATCACATCAAAGTTATTGTCGTCGCAAAAAAAGAAAAGAAAATTGAAAAAAAGATTTTAAAATAAAGTAAAAAATAAATAAAGTCTGTTAAACTTCGCAAATTATTCTCAAAAAATGCGTTTTTAATAAATCAGAGTTTTTTTTAATAAAAAATCAATGACCTTATTATCTTCGGCCGGATTTTCTCGTCGGCCGCATTTTATCCTTGGTCGCATTTTCTCAGTGGCCGTTTTATACATGGCCGTATTTCTCTCGGCCGTATTTTACCTTCGGCCGTTTTTCTCTCGGCCGTATTTTACTTTCGGTCGCATTTACCTACCATGATAAAAATTGTTCCAGGTGTGGCAGATGCTACTAAAGATTCTCTCATTCTCAGCAATGGCTCAATTTTGGATTCCATAGATACCATAATCCTTTGTACAGGCTATCGATATTCTTATCCATTTTTTGATAAATCGATCATTCAAACCCAAGAAGATGATAGTTATGTTTCTCCGCTATTTGCACATGTCGCACATGTACGATATCCCGATTCTTTGTTTTTCATTGGATTAAATCTTGTTGTGGTTCCTTTCATTCTTTTTGATTATCAAGTTGGTTTAGCTTTGGCTTTGATAAATGGAAAAGCTAAAGAAATGGAGCAAAAAGAAATTGAAGAATGGGAACCAAAAAGGCTTGAGTAAGTTTAACTTGAAGAACATCAAACATTATCAAGCAACATATGCGCCGCCCATATAACATCAAAAAACATCCTAAAATCCTAGCTTTTTAGAATGCTAAAAGCTACAGGTGTGGGAACAAAGCGATTTCATGTTCTTGCTGATGCTCAATGGGAGTATTTTCGCGAATTATGCAAATATTCCGGTGAACAATATAAAACTCCTGAAGTAATTAGAAAAATTTATGAAGCCGTTAGTGAAGGAAGAAAAACAGCTGTAAGTGAATACAAAAAATATAACTATTGTATCATTGATTCAAAACCTTCGAAAAAATTGATCGTGGACGTGGTGAATTCGACTAATAAATAAAATACATGGACATGAAGTTCAAAAAAGACAAAATACAAACGAAAAAAACAATTACATAAATAACTTTATTGCATTAAACAAAAGTGATAAAACAAAAAGACATTAAACAAGGACAAGAATAAAAATCTATGATTTTGAACAATGGAAAAAGCTTCTTTTAAATAATTTTTGACGGAAATCTTCAGCGAGAACAGCGATATCACCAACTGAAGTTGAATTTTTCATGCATTTCATCAAGAAATCAAAGCATACATTGTTGAGTTTTGAAGCATTTGAAATGATGGATGCATTTGAAAGCTGACAAACATTTGAAACGGAGAGTTCAGCGATGAGATAAGCTTCGATTTTATCCTAAAAAAGTTAAGATAAGTTTCATAAAACATGTATGTAAATAGATAACTCACTTTGAAATCATTCATTTGATATTTATCAGCGAATTGAAGAAGTGATGTCGCTTGAGAAAGAGCACCATTAATGTCAAGATCATAACAATACTTGACAGCTGCTTCAACAACTTTGAAGGAAAAATCAGGAATATGAGTTCGATTTGAAGCTGCTTCAAGCATAGGAGAATTGAACATGGCACTAAAGACAGGAGAGCAATGTGAAAGAACCCATTTATGAGCCTAAAAAAGAAAGTCTTTGGTAAATGAAAAACATGTTTATGAAAAGCTTACCGTGATTTCCTTTCCATTGACTTCAATAACGAAATCCTTGTCATCAGCATTCCATAAGCTACGTCCTAATTGATTCATTTGCAAGGTCGGAGTTTCTTCCTTTGGCTTTTGAACTTCCAAATTTCCAGTGACTTCAATAGTAAGCTTTCCATCAACGATGAATCTTTTTCGTGGATCAAATAAATCATCAGGAGAACAAGCGAAACATTTGTATTCAACCAGATCACCATAATACGCAAAACTTGCAAATTTAGCGGTCATTTTTGCAGTTTCAATAGAGCAAGTAAGTTTAGCGTCCAGTTCCAAGCTTAGATCCTTGAGTAATTCCAAAAAGATCAATGTTTTTCCATCATGATTTAGACCATTTGGCATGATGCTTAGACTGTATTTGATACCAGGAATTGAAGTAACTTGAAATGCATCACTTTTTATTGAACCTGAGTAAGCTACACTTCTTAAACATTCTTCAGTAACTTCCCAACATGCCGAAACAGGAATAGTACTCTTCTAAAAACATAAAATCATCATAAAGGAAGCAAATAAACGATAAAAGACGTACAACCATTAAAGGTCCCATTGTATTTGATGATGAAAACAGCAGAGATCAAAAATAACCAGCGATTTTATAAACAAGCGCAAAACAGTTGATCGAAATTTTGATTGATTTTTTGTTGTTGAAAAATCTTGCAAGCAAAAAAAGCTAGGAACAAAAAATTGCACCGTACTTTTTTAACAATCACTCGCTTTAGGAGTTAAAGAACATTCAAATACTTTTTTGTTGCGCGATGCGCATACACATCTTTGCATTTTAATGGATTATTTTTAAGGTTAGTGATGAATATTTGTAATTATGTCATTATTAATTATAATGAACTGCAGATGTGAAAATAATATTTGTTAACCAAATGGTTTTTAGTTTGACTTCATTTTTTCTGATTTTTCTGCAAAATAAAAGTT
>JAJQJQ010000313.1:0-29060 GCA_028622995.1 Panagrolaimus kolymaensis | reverse complement strand
GTCAACAAACACCCAATACCTTCAACAACCTGCTACTGGAGGTACATTTATGGTTGCTTCAAATCCATATTCTTCACAAAGCGGCCAAGTAAAATCATTTACAAAATCATTTGGGACAGTACACTCAACCAAATCCATATTTTGGAACTAATAGTGGAAGCGGTGGAGGTGGAGGAGGAGGAGCGGCATGGGCGGTGGTTTCTGGTATGATTGGAAACAACGGTTATAATAATAATTATAATGAGCTTATCGGAACTCAAATTCTAATTATAATGATGGCAACAATAATAATAACAATAATAACGACAATGAAAGTAGATGGATTCCATTATCAAATGTTCCTGGTAAGTCCAGGTTCTTATCATTACGTGAAGTAAAATTTTTATTTACAGGGCAAATTGTAAACCGTACTGGACAAGCTATTAATCAAGTTCGAAACCAAGTGGATCAATGGGGACGACAAATAGGCCAAAATCTTGGTTTGATTCAACCAAATAATGAATATGGTGTTAGTGCTAATAGCAATGCAAATCCATATGATCCTCGATACAATCAAGATTTGAATAACAATAATAAATAGGAACTCATATGGATTTAACAACAACAACAATAATAACAATAATAATAATCCCTCAAGCACTTGCCAATGCTCAAAGATCACAATATTGGGTTCAACCATGGGTGGTCCAGGTTAACAGGCATGGGTCCCAACATATAATGTTCAACATCCACCTGTTGGAGGTACAAACTTTTAAATAATAAAATTTAAAGGGTACAAGAAAAAATTATTTGTAGGTGAAACCACAAATGGCGCAAACTTTGGTCAATCTCAATCCGCACTTTTGCTAGTTCACTTTTTAATCAACCTGAAGATATGCGAACTGGAATTCGAACGGGCAATCAAGCCGTTCTCCACAGAATCCTTCAGAATATTTTAGAAATCAACAACAAAGTCTTTCAAACCAAGCTGTACAATTACAAAATCAAGCTCAACAACTTCAAAATGCTCAAACTCAACAAGTACAGGTTTGATAACTACAAAGTTAACCTCTAACGTCTAAAACTTTTTAGTCTTATGGAAATGATCTTTCTGTTACAAATAACCCAAATCAAAATCAACCCACACTCAATCAAGAGCGAGCATTCGTTCAAGAATGGGGGCGATGACGAAGTTAATTTATTATTCAAATTTTTTCTTCTTATTTTTTACTACTTACAAAATGAGCTTTCAACGATTTTTTTTTATTAAACCAAACTTTACTATGCCCAAAAAAATTATTTATTATTACTTTTTTTACCGAGCTTCCTAGTCTTTTTAAATTATTTCTCTTCCAAAAAAAGCCTTTTACTTCCTTAACTCAGGGATTATTTTGGCGCTTATTATCAATTTCACTTCTCAAATAACAAAAAGTTATTTCTTTCACGTTATTATAAAAAAATATAATTAACAATCGTAAATTTTATAAATTTTTGTAGTAAACTTGAAAATTTAAATTTTCATTCTTCTTTTTTTATTTATCCCGAGTTTTTTACTTTCTGTAATTGTTATAAAATTGTTTAACGAAAAATTAAATAAACTTGTAATTAAAAGAAGCTGCTGATTTGAAATATAACTGTCGGGAACAACGACCTCGTATAAATGGTATAAGATCATAACAGGTTTATACAAACACGATTTGCTTTCACCGTAAATGCAGAGTTTAGATAAAAAAATCTAAATGTTCTTTCAAAAAGCCTTGAAAATTTAACAATCAATTTTGATGAAAGAATTTTTTGCGATTAAAAATTGTTGGCGAAATAAAAGATATGCTTTGTTTATTCATTTATTTTTCTTCTAACCAAATAAATAATTTAATAAACTTCATTAACTTTTTTTGCAATCAATGAAACTCCACTTCCAAAAGTAAGCTTGAAACAATTATCAATACCACAAGAAAGTTGTTAGATTTTATACCATAAAAGAAAGAAAGAAAAAGGTATGATTTTTTCTCTTTTTTTAGTAAATAAATAAGAAAGTCAATTAAATATTTTATCCATCGTTATCTAAGTTAAAATAAAAACTAGGCTTGTAAAGTTTTGAAGAAGAAAAAGAAAACATTAAATACTTTTAAACACGCAAGAAAAATGTGTTTTTTGAACAACAAAAGCATCATTTTAAAAATAAGTATTAGAAAAAGGAGATTTCTTTATATCAAAATTAACATTTGATACAGTTTTATAATAAAAAATCATATTTTAATTATATGATCAATAATGTGGCTAAAATATATGATTTCGGTATCCTAACACCTTGTCTTAAAAAACTTTTTGAAAAAATAGTTAGCATCAAAGCATCGACAACTAAAGCAGGTGGTAAAAGCTTTCACGAAAAAGTATTATAAAAAATGAAATTTATTTCTTCCAATTTTTTGAATAAAGAAAATCTGTAAATTCAAACAATTCCCTCGTTTCAGTCAAGTTAATACAGTACCCAAACATGGAAGCGAGAAATAAACACGCGAGTCAAAAAAGTTCAGACAGAAAAAATCATGATTGCATTCTTCAAAGTTTTGTTTTGCAGAAACTTGTTTGGTTTTTGTTTTTCGAAAAATAATCAGAAATTTCATATTTTCCAAAGTTTATAACCTCCGTGAATTGCTTTGAGTTATTTTTTGTTTTTATGGTTTTCATAATTTTATGCTTCCTCCGCGGTTTTCATATTTTCTTATTATTATCATCTCGTGAAAATATGTTCGTGAATTTTTGAATTTTTTCCTCTCATTTTTGAAGAAAATCTTTAAATTCTATTATTTTCAGATTTATTAAGAACATGGATGGCCTCCAATTAACTCCACCAACTCGAGCAATACCAATGGATTTACTTGAAATAACACCGCTGCTTGGTCAACTCAATTTCAATTTAACATCAACTCCATTACCAGAAAAAACTCCAAATGCTCAACTAACTCCATCAATCCGCCATGGTTCAAATAAATCTGTTCATCAACGCCTTTTCAAAGATCAACAATGAATTTTTCTGCTGCACCTTTATTAACTCGAACAACATCAACCAGTATTTTAGAAGGTGACATTCATAATGATTCAAATTGGCAGCCATGCATCTTGGAACCGGTATGTATTCTTAGAATTAACTTTATCATTAAAAGGGATTTTTAGTTTTATCATCTACCAACAATTGAGAATCCTCAAACTGATTCCGTGGCATTTCGTTCAATTTCTGCTGAAACTTTATCTCAATTACTCGAACTTCCAAGAAATGAATTTGATAGCAAATACATCCTGATTGATTGCCGATATCCGTATGAGTATGATGGTGGACATATCAAGTATGCTATCAACTTCCAAGAAAATGATTGTATTCAAAATTTATTTTATCCTGATAACAATGATGTTTTTGATGAAATCAATAAGAAAATACCAATCTTTTACTGCGAATATTCACAAGTTCGAGGACCTAAAATGTAAGTTTTGTCTTTCGAAGTTTATGATTCTTATGTCTTCTTCTTTTAGGGCTCATGCATTAAGACGTTTTGATCGACGAAGAAATGAACTTCAATATCCTTATGTTGATTATGAAGAAATGTATTTATTAGATTGTGGCTATAATAAGTTTTATAAACTCTTCAAAAACAAGTAAGTTTTTTTCTTCATATTCCCTCATCATTTATTCTCTATGTTTTCAGGGATATTGTGCACCTGATCATTATGTTCCAATGAATTGTAAACATTTCGCTAATCATCTCAAAAACTTTCATTTTCATCGAAGCAGTTATCAACCAAATCGAAAAGTGAAGCGAACACCTCCATCAAGTCAACACCATTATGAACCAATCCTACTATGTTTCAATGCAGATCAATCTTTAGAAGGCTTTTAAAATTTGTTATCTTTATTAAAACTAAATGCTATTATTTGTTAATTGAAATATTTACTGTTAGGTTATTTTTTTTAGTCAGCTGTATATTAATTTTCCCTCTTTTTTGTTTATAGTTAGTTTTTCTGCTTTGTTTATTCGTTTGTTTTTTTCTTCTATTCCAAATAAAGTAACTTGCAATTATCTGTTTTTTTTTTTTAAAATTAAGTAATAATACAACAACAACTCATTAAAAAGTTTGCTTGAAAGAAAGCAGTATCGGCGAAAAGCAAAAAATAATTTCATTCAAGTCTTTTAAAAGCATTTCTAATCAACTTTTATCCGACCACGAAATCATTCACTTCATTGATTCTGCATACTTTACCAACAAATTTAGCCTATTTGTTTCCAACCATCTTCAAAAAAAATGATTGCACATTTCTTCATTTTTACGTGAGTCATCTCTGCTTTTTTGGTTTTAATTTTTTAAAAGCCTAAAAACAAAATACTTTTATAAAAACTATCAAAAAAATTTATAAAATTATTGAAAAAACCCGCTTGTTGTTGTTCTTGAAACTTTATTGAGGTTAGTTGCATCATTTTCTCTTCTTTTCTCTTTTATTAATCCTTTCATTTTTAGGTTTTGAAAAATGTCTACGTCTGTTGCTCCATCGGTTTCTCAAGGTGCTCCATCGGCTGCTGCTCCTGCTAATGCTGGTAATGGAACTGCTGCTGCTCCACCGGCTTCAACTCCATCAGCCACTCCAAATGCTTCAGGTGCAACTACCAATCCTGCTGCATATCCTATGGCATCGCTTTACGTTGGTGATCTTCATCCTGATGTTACAGAAGCTCAACTCTTTGAAAAGTTCTCAACAACTGGTCCTGTTCTTTCCATTCGTGTATGTCGTGATGCTATCACTCGTCGTTCTCTTGGTTATGCATATGTCAACTTTCAAAATCCTTCTGATGGTGAGGTTTTCTAATATCTTCATTTCTCATTCATTCTAAATGATTATTTTTAGCTGAACGTGCTTTGGATACCATGAACTTTGATCATATGAACAATGAACCCATACGTATTATGTGGTCTCAACGTGATCCATCCATTCGTCGTTCTGGTGCTGGTAATATCTTCATCAAAAACCTTGACAAACGTATTGATACCAAATCTATGTATGATACATTCTCGCTCTTTGGAACAATTCTCTCCTGCAAGATTGCTACTGATGACGGTGGACAAAGCCGTGGTTATGGCTTTATTCACTTTGAAACTGAAGACGCTGCTTTACAAGCAATAGAACGTGTTAATGGTATGCTCCTTGATGGAAAGAAAGTGTTCGTCGGCAAATTCCAATCTCGTGGTGCTCGTATGAATGAACTTGGAGATGGTGGTCGTCGCTTTACCAATGTTTTTGTTAAGAACTTTGGTGATGAATTCGATGATGAAAAGTTGGAAGAACTGTTCAAGAAACATGGAGAAATTACAAGTTGCTCCGTCATGAAAGATGCTGAAGGAAAATCAAAAGGCTTTGGCTTTGTTGCCTTTTCATCTGCTGAAGCTGCCGAAGCTGCTGTTGAAAATCTTGATGGCTTTGAACTTCCTGACACCAATCTCAAGCTCACTGTTTGTCGTGCTCAAAAGAAAACAGAACGTCAAGCTGAATTGAAGCGCAAATTTGAAGCTCAAAAAGTTGAAAGACTTCAACGGTATCAAGGCATCAACCTTTATGTTAAGAATCTCGATGATGGTATCTCTGACGATGGACTTCGTTCTCAATTTGAAAACTTCGGAAAGATTACTAGCGCCAAGGTTGGTTGATTTTTTTGTTTATCATTGAGCATTTCTCATCATTTCATCTTTTAGGTTATGCGTGATGAAAGTGGACGTTCGAAAGGTTTTGGATTCGTTTGCTTCGAAAAGCCTGATGATGCTACCAAAGCTGTTGTTGAAATGAACAATAAGATGGTCGGCACAAAGCCTCTCTATGTTGCTCTTGCTCAACGAAAGGAAGATCGTAAAGCTCAACTAGCTTCTCAATATATGCAACGTTTGGCAAGCATGCGTCTTCAAAATCCCAACAACTTGGCTGGAACTATGTATGCTCCAACTCAAGGTGGTTACTTCGTTTCTTCTGGAATGCCTCCTCGTCCATTCATGGGTAACTTGCCTGGTCAAATTCGCAATCCTCCACCTCGCTGGAATAATCTTGCTGGTAATCAATATGCCAATATGCAGAATTATGTTATGCCTGGTGGTCAATTCAATCAAGTTCATCGTCCTCGTAATTCCATGCGTCCTCAATTCCAAGGTCAACAACGTCCACCTCGTATGCCTATGCAAGCTCAATCCGGTGTTCGTCCTAACTTTACTGTATGTTAATATCTTCTTTTTTTATTTCGTATTCTTTTCATCCTCGTTTTTTAGCCAAAGGCTGGTCAACCTCAGTACTATCAACAATACAATCCTGCGGCTCCACAACCAATGCGTCAACAACCTCCTCAATCTGTTCGTCAACAACCTGCTGGTGGACAAGAACCCATCAGTACTCATTTGTTAGCTCAGGCTTCTGAAAGTGAACAAAAGCAGATGATTGGTGAACGTCTTTTCCCGCTCATCACTCGTATCGCAGCAAATGAAGACGTCGCAAAGATCACTGGGATGATGCTTCAAATGGATAATTCTGAATTGTTAATGATCCTCGAAAATGAAGATATCCTCAAGAGCAAAGTAGCTGAAGCTGTAACCGTCCTTCGCAACTCTCAAAAAGAACCTCAACGTGCGTAAACATCAAGTTCAACAACTAAAGCGGCCAAAAAAACATTATTATTTAAAAATTCGTTTTAGTTTTAATTTGTTTTGTTGTCTTTATAAAATTATTATATAATATGTTTCTTGTGTCTCTATTAGCATTCATCTTTACAAAAACTCTTGTTTTTGAGAGGTTGTTAGGATCATTAGTTATTATGATAATCGATAAGGTTTGCAAATGATTAAGATTATTTGAGCTTGATGATTGGATTGCTTTTACAACAGAAAACTAAAGGAAGAAGACTTGTGAATTCAATGTTAGATATGATAAGATTAAAGCGATAAACTTTCATACCATTTCATCGTTGTGGCAGAAAAAGAAAGATAAGAACGACTCTTCTTTTACCGGTTGATATGACGTTTCACAAATCCAATCCTAACCAACCGCTTTTGTTATTTCCAGCCTTTGTATGAAGTTTTAATATTCCCAATTATGGTATTAATAAAGTTTATGCTTTGTTTAAAGTGTTGACATAAACCTGTATTACAAAGTGGACCTCGACAGAACTCAACCATCAAGGACATGGTAGGCTTAACTAAATCTTTACCAACGACCGCCATAACTTTTGCACAGTTCCAATAAGAGTAAATAACACAAAAACGTCACCGTTTGCTTATTTCGTCGATATTATAATTTCTTAAATATGGGTATGCTATTGAAATTTTTTAGGGAGTTTGTATTTGATGAAGCATTTTGTTTTTATAAAATGACAGATTCAGAAAGAACAATGCATTCAAGCATCAATCAGTTAAAAGGATAAATAATAAAATATTTATTTTTAATACGAGCTTTATGATACAAGTTTTATACTGTATAAAGGTGAAAACTATCAAACATTCAACCAAAAAATATGAACAAAGGTACTGTGCTCATAAATCGAGCAAATAATAAAATATCCCTTTTAATATTCGAAAATGAAAATGCATATTTGCGTTAGATAAAAAGATTGAAAATAAGAATCAAGAGGTATCACAAGTTTTGTTTTATCATTCAATCAATCAATAAAAAAAACTTAAAAGACTCACGTCTGCATCAAGCAATAGAAAATACTGCTTTGCCTTTTTTTTCTTTCGTTGTCTCGCTGGAAAGAGTTTCTTTTGATTTTTTGAAACGCGCAGCGAAAAAGCATGGTTTTTCATTTTGAAAAAATCTCAAATTTTGTATTAAAAAAAACTTTACAACTATGTATTTCGACATGCAGTCGGTATTTTTTTCTGATCTTACTAATTCTTAATATTCAGATCTTAATGAATATATTCGTGAAGACAGAATAAAAAAAATGAATCTTAGAAGCTCAAGCTAACCGTTTAAAAATCTGTAGAAATTTACGTTAAAAAAGTTAAAAGTCTGGCAAACCAGACAACGAAAGAATAAAAAGGCAAAGCAGTAACGGCGCTGACGTGGACTGTAAACAATTAATTAAACTATTAATAATCGAAATTAAAGGAGTGAAGATGCTTATTGTTTTGTTAAAAAAATGCCTTTATTCATTTCATTGGCTTATCAATAACACAGAAAGAAAAAAAGGTTAAAAGCACCATATTAAAAAAATTTGAAAACTAAATTTAAAAAAAAATAAAGCAATAAAAGACATAATCAAGGAAGTTAAAACCCGTTAGAAGGAATGCAAAAAATAAGAGTAAGAAAGAAAGAAAAAACTATAGAAAAATATATTTGCTATGTTTTAAATGAGTTATTTCATCCTGCAAGTTTCTTGGCAATCATTTAAAGTTTTAAATCTATTTTCATTTCCACCACAATTTTGAACTCCAAATGGATAACATTCGGTTGTGGTTATATCAAAATAATATCGAACATCCAACTTCTCATTTGATTGGGCTGTATCATCATCTGATTGTTGGAGAGTATCCGAAGAAGGGCACATTCCAGAATCTGGAGGAAAAAAATCATTAATTTTTATTTATCTATAGTCCCATTTAAAAAAGTTGCAAACCTGGTGGCAAATAACACACACTTGGATAATGTGCAACTTTATCAAATACTGGTGGATCGGGAAGTCTCATAGAAAAAATAAATTCAAAAATATTGCATAAAATTAAAATAGTAAAAATTAAATGAAACCATCGACCTGGGGATTTCATAATTCCACTTTTACAACTAAAAAAATCAACAATTTTTTTTTTATTAAAATAAAAATTAAAGTTAAAAAAACACGAGTTTTTTATGTCAACAAAAAAAAGTAAATTTTCACATTATGTATAAAAAACATGGATTTTTGATCCAAAAAATAAAAAGTTAACTATAAATCAGACACAGAAAAAATATTTTTTTGTTGGATTTACTTTGCTTTGCTTTGAAGTAAATCAAACAAAGAAGAAAGGAAGGAAGGAATAAAACTTGTCGAAAAAAACTGTTAACTTTCACGGAAAAAAGGATGATGAAGAAGATGGTAAACATTTATAGGTACTTTAGAGTGAGTGTGGTGTGCGACTATAAAGAAGAAGAAAAAAGTAAGATGAAAGTTAATCCTTTGAAAACGTGTAAACGAAAAAAAGCAAGGATAATCGCTTGTTGAAAAGATGTCAAACTGTGAATTTTTTTGTTTTGTTTATAAAAAAAATAAAAATCAAAGACTATTTTGTTATTCTTTTTGCAATTTATTTTACGTTCTGTTTTGGTATGTGAGGTTTCTATGGAAACAATATTTATTTGGTTGATCCAAAAAAGTTTGATGGCGGAGATATATTCAAAGGATTATGCTGCGGATTTTTAAAAAGACATTTCCAATATTTCGGATGGCTTTATAAAAGTTGGAGAAAATCCCAATGCAAATCAAAGGCAAAAAGATACCACAGAAAATTAAATTATATAAAATGCATAATTTTTTAATATTCAAAAAATTTAAATTTTAAGAAAATAAAAGCCAATTGCATCTGAGAAAAAATAAAATGGAACATAAAATAAAACTCCCAAGGCATACATACATATAAAAATAGGTTAATCAAACAATGACTTTTTTCGAAAGACAAAAAAAACATGTTTATTGTCAAAATAAAAAAAACACGAATAAATGGGATCTCTTCTTTGGTTTTTTATTTGCAACGATGATGAGTTTCTTGTATTCGAACAAAAGAGGATTTGGTCATTTTTATTTTTCGCGCATTGCTCCTCTTCTTTTTGGGTTGTATTGAATTCAAAAGGTAAATCAAGGTCATGATCCTCTTTTCCTTTTTTATTTCATGAGGCGGAAGATTATTCAATAATCGAGAGAGGATAAAGAAGGATTATACACGAAAGATAGGTGTCACTTTCGAAAAATCATCGAGGATAATAACTACTCAAAAAGTTGGTTAACAAAAAGTTAAGTGGATTTTGGATTTAAAAAACGTGAAAAGTCAACAAAACAAAAAAGAAGTGACCAAAAAAATGGATTTTTAAAAGTGGTGTTCGATAATAAAAAAAACAACACATTTTAATTTAATAAAAAGCTTTTGTTGTTAAAAAAATAATAAAATTTAGCAAAAAAGCAGGGAAAAAGCAATGGCAAACGATCATTGTGCAAGATTCGGTGAAGTAAAAATATTAGAAACATGGTTAAATAAAAAGAATTCGATAGTCGGATTAAAGGTGGAATCAACAACAAAAAATAGATATTAGGCATCAAAGAAAAAGAAAAGATAAATTTTTTGATTCAACGCACCTTTATTCCATGATGGTCAAGTTCTTTCCTTCCCTATTATTTTTTTATTATCCAAAAACAATTAAACACGACCCTCTTTTTTCTTAAAAAAGGTTAAAAACCGAAAATAAAAAAAATTATAAAAGAAAAAACATTATTTTCAAGTGAATAAGGATGCAAATAAGCATGCAAGAAATATTTATTTAACGTAGATCACGACCTCGAAATGAGCGAGCAGCGCCTCAAGGGAATTAGAGAGGAGGAAACACAACCAACTATCACCATCAACCAATAAAAACAACAACAACTAGGTCAGACAATGTCGGCTGCCAGCGGTGAGACAGACTTGCGCACTATCCTTTTATTTTCGCCGCTGCCTCTGCCATCGCCGTCGATGTCATTCATAACCGATCGTTTTTGACCATCACGTTGTTGTTTCTTTTCTTTTTTTTGACTGACACCATTAAACTAGAAAAATGAAATATGAATGAAAAAAAGAGAGAAAAAAATCTGAGATAAATGATGTTTTTAAGGATTTAAGGATAAATTTTTTTCTGAGGATTTGAAAAGAGAAGAAAAAAAGTAACAAAAAAGGTTGTATGTATTTTTTTTTTCAAAGATGGTTTAGAAAAAAAAGAAGAAGGAAAATAAGTTTTATTTAAATTTTAAAAAGAAAAAACTGGAAATTTAAGAAGAGTTAAGTTTTTATTTTTGTTGATGAAAGAAGAATGGTGGTGAACGGTCAAAAGAAAGTGGAAAACGTGAAAAAAGAAAAGAAAAGAAAACGTTTCACTCAAAAACACAATAAAAAAAAATTCACGATGAACTTGTTTTGTCGCTTTTTGTTGAAAAATGATATTTATGAAAAACAAGCCAATAAAATGCAATATTTTTAATGGTGGAATAATGGATAAAACTGCGAAAATGTGATTTAGATAAATCCTGGAATTCAGTAAACCAATGAATCACTCAATCATCTCTGATGTTTTAACCTTTTTTTGGAACAGAAATATCATAAATTTATGGGATTGTTTATGGATTGTTGACGTAAAATTTGAGCCAAAAATAGTAACGATTTGGGATTGTTTTGTGATGGTGATTTACAAGCAAATAAATTAAAATTACTAGACTTCAACTGAATTTAACTAAATTCGTTCTAAGAAAGAAGCTATCGTTTCTGACTTCCAATATAAAATAAGGCGAGCCAAAAATCGCTAAAATATTAACTGATCTAGCAATAATAATACTTTTTGCGAAGTAAGTAAAAATACCGAAAAGCAGCTGTAAGGTTAATGTCAACTGTTTTTACTCAAATTTCAAAAAAGAAAAAAATGAAACTTAAATGCTGCCTCAAAAAAAATTTAAGAATGAGAGAAATGGGATCAATTGCCCTTTTTTTTACTATTTCTTAAAAAATTTTATGCAAAAAAACTAGATTTTTTTTAAAAACTTTTACTGTTTCCAACTGTGAAAGCAAACCCGAAATAAACAGTTTCTTCTTTACAACGAAACTTGCAAAGAGAATTCAAAACTAACTTTAAAAATTGAAAGTAAAACACGAGATTCTATGAAAATGGAAAGCAAGAATAAAAAAAATTATAAAATTAAATTTAATTGGAAAACTAGGGCGAAAAAAAAGAAGAAAGAATGGAGATGACGCTTCAGATTGCATCTTTGAAATACGGGAATATTATTGAAACAAAAAGACATGAAAAAAAGAGATAAAAGAAGATAATTTCACTAAGAAAAATCAATGATAAAATTTAATAAAAATGCAATTTGAGAGAATGCATCATCGAAATGGGATAAATTCTTGAGTAATAATTTTAAAAAATGGAGTAGTCAAAGAAGATAAAATATTAAATTTGAAGGCAACACATATATTCACGATTCATCCCTCAAAAAACACCATACAAACATTTTTTATAAACTAAAAAAATAATTTGAAAATATGTATTTGTTGTTGGTTGGTTGTCTGATCAGTTTCCTCGCTCTCTGATTTTTTTTGTTGTTGCTTTCAAACAAGTGCGATTGACAACGATGAAGAAAAAAACGACGAAGTAAAAAAGAATTTTAGATTAAAAGACTTTGTAAAAAAATGAAAAGCAAAGCCTCGAAGAAAAAAAAAGTGTGAAGTAAGTGAAAAGTGAGAAAAGCGAGAAGGAGTTTGAACGCGGAGCGGCGAAGCAACAACAACAGCAATTTGAGCTTTTTCCTTTCAATAATACTTTGGCCAATTTTTTTGATTTTGTAAAAAAAATGAGAAAAGAGAAAAACGTCATCGAAGTTTTTGCGCAAAACCAATTTTTTTATTATTTTGATTGACTTAAAGAAAACCGTATTGAGGAAAAAATAATAAATAAAACTGATGGGGTTTTAGCAGTGAAATTCTCTCCGAGTCATAAGATCTATATGTGAGCCGACAAAAAAAAGAGAGGGTTTACCTTATTTATGCATAACGAAAGAAAAAAAGTAAACCTAAGGAAGTCCAAAATTAAATATTTGACGACGCGGAAAGCTTAAATGGAAGTAAACAGCCGAGAAAAAAAAAAGAAAAGAAAGGGTTTTGTGAACGGAAATAATAAACTAAAAATGCATCAACTTTTTTATCATGATCAGCTGATAGCAGAAAAAATAGCTATCATAAAAATGTTGAGAGTTATAGGCATAATTTTGCAAGTAAATTTACTCAACACTGATTTTAGGTTTAAAGCTAAACAGAAAATTAAGATAATTATCATCCAACGCTTTTTTTTTCAATTAAAAACTTAATCCCTCTCTTTCTATCTCCCTCAACATAATTAAAATTTAAAAATGAAGCAGTTAAAATTAGTTCTTTAAAAAAAACAATAAAATTTTCATTCAAACTAGAATTAAAAAATAAAACACACTTTTTTGTAAGCAGCTACAAGTGGAAAAAAACTCCTCATTTCATCCTCTTCAAAAACTTGTTTGCTCTCTATCAGTTACAACTGTAAGAGTTTGTCTTCAAAAAAAAAAAAACATTTATCATGGAATTAAATCCTTGTTGAAAGAAAAAATCGAGGCTTAAACGAGGGTGGTACGATCATGAAAATGATGCGATCCAAGATAAGCTCTTTTGCTTTGATCGTGTATTCGACTCAAACAAGAAGAAAAAAGAGTAAGAGATAATCTGCTGATGCAGCTAATATCATAGATGCTTAGATCGGAAAGAATGTTCCTCCCTGAAGGCATTAACAACGACGCTCGCTTCCAAGAAAATACAGAACAGAAAAAGTAGCTTCACCCAAAACAAAGAAAAAAATCTTGTGCGCAAGAAAAAATAAGTTTCCACGGAACCGGATTATTATTACGCTACTTCATTTAGGAAAATAATATTTATACGTTTTTCTTTTTCTTTTTCTTTCTGATGAAAAAAAAAATATAAATAAAATAAAGTGGTCAAAAAGAAGAAGAAGATAAAAAAATGAAGTAACTTGGCCAATTTAAAAAGAAAAAAAAGAAAGGAGATAATGGAAATTGCATAAATGAAAGCAATTAACTTCAAAGTATTCAAGTTTTTGTTGCTTCTAAAAAATAATTTTTGACCAAAAAAAGTTTAATCTTTTTGTTTTACTTTTTTGTTGAGTTTGTTGAAGCAACCAAAGTTTATTATATTTTTCGTTAAAGGGACATAGCTATTTCATGCCTTTTCAAAAATTTCGATACTGGGGCTGATAGGAACAGTTGGGGCGGCGCGTGTTTGAATTACCGTGTCACTTCTGTCTTACAATCCGTTACCAGGTTGTTTGAACAGAGAAGGGAAGGGAAGAGAAGAGAAGGGAAGAGAAAGTGGTGTTTCTAGCACGAAAGTTTCGTTTGAATGAAATTTTCGAAAACTTTCGAATTTTTTTCAATTTTTCGAAAATTTTTGAAAATTTCAAAGCAATGAAACTTTCGTGCTAGAAACACCACTTTCTCTTCCCTTCTCTTCTCTTCCCTTCCCTTCTCTGTTCAAACAACCTGGTAACGGATTGTACACGGTAATTCAAACACGCGCCTTACCAAGTGTAACTTTCAGTGCCCGCAAACGAAATTTCAAAAAAGGCATGAAATAGCTATGTCCCTTTAAAGGTTTGTTTTCGAAAGCAAAAAAGTAAAAAAAAAGTGTTAACAAAGTTTGCATGAAGCATGATGGAATAAAAAAAAAAGCTTAACAAAAGGAAGAAGCGACCACCACCAAAAAGAAAAAAAAATATGGACCGGACAATGCACTTGAAGGAATTTTTTTCCTTTCTTTTTCTTATGTTGAAAACATAAAACCTTGAGAGGAACCACTCGAAGCTAAAAAAAATATATATATGTGAAAGCACCAACAAATCGGGAAGTTGTTGTTGTTGTCTTCCATTCTTCGGAAGATGTTGGAAGGAAAAGAAAAAAAAATTATGATGTTATGAATATTTAAATTTATTGAAGTACTAACAAATTTTATAACGATCCTTCCTAAAAAGAAGTCATAAAAATTTGTTTTTGTGTTTTAAAGCTTTACTTAGTTCCTGGGCTCGACAATCGGTATAAGATAACCTTTTTATAACTGCATCAACTAAACATCTTCGAAGATTACAAAAGCTTCAGACAAATTACAAAAAACTTTAGTTGATTTACGTGCCAAAATAAGAATGTCGATAGACATATTCATAAAATCATGGGAGCATTTGAAAAAAGATTTTTCGATCTTGACGTTAGAAACAGTTACAAAAAGGATTTTTTTTATCTTTTAGCTTTCATTACCTTTTTATATTACGTTTTTCTCTCTCTTCAGCTTTTATGCAACTTTACTCAACAAACGTAAATAAAATTATGCAAACGGTTAAAAAAAGGCGACCAAAATTTATTTAAATTAAATACGGAAATGACTGACTGACTGTGATTTTATAATGGAGTTTCTGCAACGTCTTTACCCTTTCATGCATTTAACGGAAAATAAATAAGTCAAATAAACTTTGACAGCATTGGTTTGCATCCGTAATTTCACGCAAACTTTTTTATTTTGTGAGGAAAGAAAAACAAAAAGATGCATAATAAAAACAGGTGAATAAACTAAACCTCTTTCCGTTGTTTATTTTCTTACTTAATTTTTTATAATACTGAAGATCGCACATAAACCAAAAAAAATAATACAAAGATTTATTTTTAAATCACATTACATATCAAAATACTATTAAAACATACACACATAAATATATTTAATTACGTTTAGTATCATCTTTAGCATCTTCGAACACATCATCAGCATCATTGTGAGGTTTAGTAGTTGAAGGATTCTTTGGATTTGGGTTGATTTGAAGTGCATCAGCAAATTTTTCAACAGGAGGACTTGGTTGTTTAGCAAGAGTTTCAGCAAAGCTTACATTTGTCGTTTCAAATCGTTCAACATTTAGAGATTTTGATGTTGGAGAAAAACTTTGTGCAGTTTTGGTTGATTTCATTTCGTCTTTCTTTGATGAAGCATTAGAAGGACTGGTGATTTTTTTGAATACCTAAAAACAAAATATGATTGTAAGACAAAATAAAGGCTCAAATGAAACCAACATCATAATATTCTCCACCATTTTCCCAATCATAAGGATCAGCGAAGTTATAATCACGATCCAAACATATTTTAGAAATAATTCCACGAAGATAATCATAATCTGGACGGCTGTCATATTTCAATGCTTGAAGATGATCAATAACTGAATAAAGTTCAATTGGACCATGACGAAATAATGTTGTTAATGAATCTTCTTTCACTTGACAAATCTTTTTCCTGGATACATCACGCCATGGAAGTTTACCATATAATAATTCAACGAGCATAAAAAGCCATGACCAACAATCATCACGTCGTCCTTGTTCAATACGTTTATGAACATTTGGAGAACAATAGCGATCAGTACCAAGAAAAGGAGCACGAGGTCGAGGACGTCGATGTTGCACATAAGATTTGGATGAATCATATTTGAGCTGAAAAACAAATTTTTGTTGAGCATAATAAACATCGTAAATAGAAACAAATGAAACATAAAGGTAAAAAAAAACATACATAAGCTCGAGCAAAGCCAAAATCAAGTATTCGAATATTTCGAACTTCCGATGCATAATATCCAACAGCAAAATTTGAAGCTTTAATATCTCTATGTAAAAAACCAATACAATGAATATCTTCGATAGCCTAAAAATTATGACTTTGCATGAATTTGATGAAGAACGAAACCTTACATTCAAACAATGAAAAGCAATTCGAAGTCCAGTGGAATATGTCATTCGTTGTTGAGGTGAGTGTCGACGAAGATATGATAATGATGGACCAGCAAGAGACATGCAAACGATATTGATATCATTTGATATTCTACCAGAAGCATAAAGTTGACAAACATGACGAGACCATTGTAATTTTCGCAAAATATTTGCTTCAGCTGCTAAAGTTTCAGAGTAATGTTTGAGAACATATTCAGCTTTCAAAGCAGCTTTGGGATGTTGAGTTTCATGTTCATCACATCTTTCAACACAATAAACAATTCCACAACCACCTCGTCCAAGTTCAGATAAAACTTTCCATTTTCCATCAATTATTGTACCAATTTCATATTCGGGTTTTCGACGAGATTCACTTGATGATGATCGATCAGTTGTTTTTGCAGTAGTTGTTCTTGTTGTTGTCGTCAATACAGTAGTTCCATCTCTTGTTGTACGTGTTCCCGTTGTCGTCGTCATCCTTCTCTACAATTTTCATTGTCTGTTAGTGCGTCTCTGCCTCAATGCAAATTTTCTATCAATCAAAAGGAAGGAAAAAAAGAATGAAAAAAAAAAAAGATTTTGCATTCTCATTTCATGAAAATGAAATGGTGATGAGTGGCGGTTTTCTTTTGAGGAAGCATTAAGGATCGAATATCAGTGCAAGAAGATCCATAGAGCTAATATCAGAGGAAGGATCCAAGGGCCAAAATAAAGTGAAGGATGCGTTAGCTAAAAAAACATGATAGCATCCGGAGACGGCATGAGATCGAGATAGGGCACAAGATCAAAATTGTAGATAGTATTCAGAAAAGGGATATGATACAGTAATAAGAGCTATGCTAATTCATTTTTATTTTCTTGGCCGGCCGAAGGCCGGCGTAGCTTCTAGTCATTGAAATAATAAAGAGATGAAGCACCAAAGAGAAGAGAAAAAAACTTTTTTACTTTCAACAGACAAACAGCAAAGAAAATTAATCAGAATGGTGTTTTGATTTTTTGAATGAAAACATTGAAGCGATCCCTAAAAATTTACATAAATTACATGATAGAATAAAAAATGGATGAAAATAAGAAAAAAGTGTGATGGGAAATGTTTATGTTAGGATAAGCCGCTATAACAAAAGTTGAAAAAAACGCATATAGCAAAGATGAAATTAATAAAGTAAAATTTTAATCCATAGTTTTAAACTTTAAAAAAAAAACAGATACCCTGCTAATAATTTACTCATTTTACTCAAACTTTTGGTAAACGAAAATGTGAAAAATTGGTCATCATGCATAAATAAAATCAAGGAAACCAGATATGAAAAGAAAATAGAGGGAAAGAAGTGCAAAATTAAAACAAACAAAATCCTTCAATAAAAAAAAGAAATATATTTACAGTAAAACAACATTAACAATAAAATGTAAAACTATACAACAAAAATACAAAGGAAGTATAGTACAGCTTAACAAGAACGGCGATTATTAGATACATCACAAGCTGTAGGAAAATTTTCCCTGGTAACAGTTTGAAATGGAACAGATATTCGAGGAGGTGGACGCGTGTAAGGTGCAGATGATTGACGAAAAGCAAGCTTGTTGAGTCCTGGTGGTAATCCAACTTGAGAAGATTTCATAATCATCGAAGATTGAATAACCGGAGGAGGAATAAGCATACGAGTTGGACGTTGAGCTCTCATAGTTGACGAAGAAAGCGATGAAGGAGGCATTCGATATGTTTGTTGATTTTCTTCTAATAAAACATACATCTCCTTCATTGTATTTTTTATAGTGTTTTTTTTTTTACTTTTGTCATGCCTTTTTTATTGTTAAAACGAAAAAAGCGTCAACAATAAAAATAATTAAATTTATCTGTTTTTTGCTGTCTCACCCTTTGCTTACGTTTAAAGGATTTGAATAAATTTATCGGTATATCGGGCAACTTTTAAACTTATGAAAAAAAAAGCAAGTTGATAACGTGTTTATTGTGTTCACGACATTATGGATTTTATTTTTTGCTTTCATTATCGCCAAAAAAATTAGATCGCAAATGGCATGAGATTTGCACAATGTATTTATAATTAATAGACAAAAAAAAGTTTAGATTAAAATAGAAATTTTAAATTTTAAAACTAAAATTCAAATTTAGAATTTTTTTTTGAAATGATTCTAAACGTTGTTTAAATTTTGCTTGACATAAAAGTGAATATATGGTGCTGTTCCATCAAGTTTAAATGAAAATTCTTTCCATGTATTTAATTCATCCATTACAGATTGATTGAAATCATTAATCCAGTTTTTTTCAATGTTATACCAAAAAAGTGTAAAACATGAATCACAAAAAACATTTTCCTAAACAAAAGTTTTATTCACCATTTTAAAAACTGATATTATCTTACTTTAATGAAATTAGCAAAAAATATCGGGTTTAAAGTATCAATAATTCCAAATAACCCAAGATCAAAAAGTTTTTTAGGTTTTGTTTCACATAACTTTTCCATTATTTCTTTCGAATAAACAAAAGGATAATCTTCAGCCAAAGGTGCACTAAAAATTTTTTTTTGTAGTTTATATTCCAAGTAAAACTTACACTGTAAAACTTCCAAGTTCCGATCCAATCATGATGAGTTCATTTATTGGAACAATCGATGAAGAATGAGATTGTAAAACTTTTGTGTTTTCCAAATAAACTTTTATTAAATTTGTTGAAAGTAATTTATATTCTTCCAAAGTAAGATATTGGTTTATTAATGTAAGATAGCAGACTTCAATGCGCCAATGGAGTTTGGAAATTAATAAAGAAACTCCGTATATTTCATTTGATGGAGTTAAATCGAAATGAAACATGTGATATATAAACCACCTAAAATCAAGCTCATAAAGCCTACCCTTTAAAACTTGGCATTTGTTATTTAATTCGTTGGTGAAAGATATAGTTTCATTAAAAATATCAAATTTATAAATAGGAAATAATTGAATTTTAAACCAAAAATATTTACAGGTCGAATAAAGCTTGAATAATCCTTTATGACTTGGTTTTGATCCTTTACAAATATATGAAACTATAACAGCTGGAATTGAAAAATTTTGAAGTGAAGAATTCTTTTTTTCAATTTTTATCATATTTATTTAGATGTACAAAAAGAAAAATATATTAATCAACGTAATAACTTTTTTATTAACTAAATACAAAATTGTTTTTGGCTCAAGTTTTCTATTTTAGAGCAAAAAATCTGAACAAAAGTTTAATGAATTAGCTTTAGATGCATTTTGCCATAAATCCTAAGGTTAATTCGGTCAAAAAAAAAGGAGATCCATCAGGTTTCATAATAAATCGTAAATATCATTTGGAAAAATTATAATAAAGTTTTTCATGCAACAGTATCCATCCACTTACTCCATTGTCGATGGCCAAACATTTTCATTAACCTTCAAATGGATTCCCATAAACGTCGACAGTATAAGAGCAAAAATAAATTTTTATATATCCAAAAAACTACATTCGGTCACCATCCAAAAAACAACCCATTACGTAAAAACTGAGCTAAAGATGCAGTGACAACAATCTCTTTCGTCACAATCGCAATGGATGCATAAAACATTGTCAAAACTAATTTTTATGTTATCAACCGTCGCCATATCTCTTCTAAACGGCCATCTCCTGTGCTTGACAATTCAAATTCATTATCACCATTAAAAATGCTACCTTTTGTTAGCCGACAAAAAATGATGCATACCGACGTTCGAAAAAAATAGGAACGGATAGTTAACCAAACACAAAATTATTTCAAGATTTTATTTAAATCATAAGAATATATTATACATAAAAATAATTATGCATCACATATAAAACTTTCATAACATTCTGTATTACCATAATAAGTTCATCGAAACCATAAGATATCTTTTACATTTGAATAAATTCATAATTAGCCTAAAAATTATCTTTTATATAAATCACACAATAGAAAAAAGGAAAAGAAAAATCTACAATGCCGTAACTTTTATATAATGGGGAAAAAAAGACAAAGGAGCGAAAAAAATGTTTAAGTTTGTTTCAATGTTTATGATTATATTCTTATATTAGAAAGAACCAAAGAAACTCTTTAGTTTACAAATAAACACAAAAGATTGGTAGTTCTTGCTATGTGTACCCTCTACAGTGTATTGGCTAGATAAAATAATTTAAAGGACTTACATTAAATTGAATGAGCATACGTTCAGGTTTCCAATCGTTAGATTTAATAGCATGTTTTTGCCATTCAAATGTGACGAAGTAATCCTTGAATGGTTCAGGCTTGAACTTTGGTTTAACATTAAACTGAAAAAGAAACGAAATTAATATTTTATAAAAGAAATAAAATGATTACTGTAAATGATCCATATTTTCCAGGTTCAATATGTTCTGTAATAATTGCTTTTGGAATAAACAAATCATCTGGAGTTAAAATGACAAAAATTTTTGAAAGCATTTCCATTGAAGATATTAAAATAAACAAAATTTGTTGAAAATGCAGGAATAGGATAAACACAACCAGCCATTTTTGAGTTTTTCACAGGAAATGAAAAAATTGTCACACTAACAAAAGCCGCAAAAATGTGAAATATAATTTTTTGACGCTTATGTAAATTATTGCAATAAATGGAAAAAATGCTTAGAAAATGTGAAAGGTTTTCTAAATATTTTGTAATTTCAACCTCAAAAATAAGTCACATTATCAATAGCAATAATGATCAGGATTATTGTAAGGTTTAAAATATTTAAATAAACTAGCAAAAATCATTTATTTTAAAAGGTTTATATTACTTTCTTATATAATAAATCAAAATTGGGAATGAAAACTAGGATATGCACAAACTGTCAGCGTAAAGTTATTATCATTACATTGATTTAATAGCAATAAATTAAAAGATAAGGTGAAACATTCGTCATTATGCATGATCATCAAAATAAGGGGAAAGATATTTTAAGATAAATAGAATTGCAAAATTGAAACCAACAAAATCCTTAAATAGAAAAGAGAAATTTATTTACAGTAAAACAACATTAACAATAAAACGTAAAACTATACAACAAAAATACAAAGGAAGTATAGTAAGGCTTAACAAAAACGGCGATTATTAGATACATCACAAGCTGTAGGAAAATTTTCCCTGGTAACAGTTTGAAATGGAACAGATATTCGAGGAGGTGGACGCGTATAAGGTGCAGCTGATTGACGAAAAGCATTCTTGTTGAGTCCTGGTGGTAATCTAATTGGAGAAGCTTTCATAACCATCAAAGATTGAATTGCCGGAGGTGGAACAAGTATACGAATTGGAAGTTGAGTTCTCATAGTACACGAAGATAGTGATGGAGGAGGCATTCGATATGGTCGTTGATCATTGATAATAGACGAAGGTTGAATAGCTTGAGTCGGAGTATGTATACGAAATGGACGTTGAGCTCTCAAATTTGACGAAGTTGGAATTTGAGGACGTTGAAAAAGCATACGACTTTGACAATGAGTATTCATATTCGGTGAAGATAAAATTGCCGGAGGTGGACGAAGCATAAGACCTGGATGTTGAGTATTCGTCGAAGATTGAATTGAATGAGATGGAAGAGACATACGATTTGAATCTTGATGTAAAAGAACTTTATGTTGAGCAACAGGAGTCAATTGAAAAAAATTGGTCGATTCTATACTTTTAAGAGCCTAAAGTAATAAGCATTAACAAAATATTTGAAATTACGAATCAAAGAAAGAAACTCACACGTTCAAAGATTGGTTTTGTGAAATCATCGAGAGGTTGATGAGAGAATCGACATTTTGGATCATTGCATTTGTTGTGTTGAAAATTTTTGCAGGGAAATTCACCATGAAAAAGATTGCAATAGAATCCCTTAATACATGAACCATTAACATAAAGTTTGCATAACTCCGGTTTACGGTGAGAATCAGAGGCGTTATGACTATAAACGCATGCATCAGCTTGACGACATTTACCTTCACGGAAAAATTTACAAAGCAATGTGCCAACTTTTGGTTTGGGCTTTTCAGGTTTGCATAAATCATGAATTAAAGGTGTAAGCTGGCTAGAAGTTGATGCTAATCCATCACCAGCAGCCGAAGCCAAACCAACATATGAGGGTGAAATGATACCATAATCTAAAAAACAATAAATAAATGAAATCAAATAGTTTCAAAACATACCATTTTGTTTGTTTTCTTTAGCAGTTCCTTTGTTTATAGGTGTTGAAAAATAAGATAAAGTTGATTTCTCAATAATTTGTTCATCATCCTCGACAGCTTCAAATAATTCACCTTCTTCTAGATCTTCCATTTTTTCATCCACAGGTTTTTCACCTTCTTCGTTAGGTTTAACAACCAACTCAATTTTAACATCATTTTCACCAGGCTGACTACACTTTTGAAGCTTTTGTAGCAAACGCATTGCAATATCACTAGATTCAACTTTAAGCATTTTTTTGTTTGCCTTCAAGATTTTCATGTTTTCACAATGATCACTGAGAAAGACAAAAAGCACAAATGATTCAAAAATTGTCTCAAATATGCAAAAAATTGATTTGAAATTACAGCAAAAAAGCAAGTTACTAGTTTTAGATAAACCTAGAAAAATAAAAGTTAGTGAATATTTGAAAGCATTCTTAACAAAACAATATATTAACGATTAAAATGATAAAAAATATTTACACGCCTAAATTTTTCGAAAGACCAAGTAAAAAAATCCTAACAAAATTAGAAAAATTTATCAAATGCTACATAAATTATTTCTAACACTAATCCTCAAAATCTCATTGCTATCAAATGCATAAAGTCAATCTAGCATAAAATATTTCTTCAAAATAAAATTTGGGTAATAAATAAGGGTGGAAACGGGACGGGACTATTTTCAAAATCCCGTCCCGTCCCGGTCCCGTCCCGTCCCGGGACGGGACGAAAAGTTTGGTCCCGGGACGGGACGGGACTGGAAAAAGTCGTCCCGTTTCCACCCTTAGTAATAAATCATTGATGGTGGAAAAAATGGCGACAATTCAAAACAACTAAATTTTGCAAAGACTCAAAAAAAGAAGAAAGAATTAAAAATTTACGACAAAAAATAGGATTCTCAAAGTTTTACATGCATTTTGCAAGGTGCATCGAAACTGCGCGTGTTTGTAAGATCGTTCCAAGATTAATTTTTTTGTTTATTTTTGAAAATTAGAAGGTTACGATTTTCTGAATCTTTATAACCCTAAATTTTTTTAATGTTTATTTACTGTTTCGACATTTTTTACAGTTGATACTTCCAAAATGAGTAAAGATACAAAGAATTAGGAATATTCTCTCATATACAGTCAGTGTCAATCTGCAGTCAGACTTGAATTGTCTGAACCTTTTCAAAGCAAGAATCCATTTACTTAATACAAATTTACTTTGTTATTAGGAATGACGAATCGAGTAAAGTAATATGCTTTTTAAATCTTCAAATAAATAAAATACCTGTTTTTTTCTTTGATTAGACATTTTACATCATCAAGTTTGTTTGAATTTTAAAAGGTTTAATTGAATTGGTATGAATCTAGGAAAGCACATTCAAAAGACTTTATAAATTATTTCATTGGTGGCAAAATATATTATTGGTAATACATATGAAGTTCAAACAACACAATGCATAATACATAAAACAAATTAATGAACATTTCTGAACAAACAAAATTATTCCTTATTTGATAAACTTTGAATAAAGAGCATTTTTTTGTTGGTTTATGGAATTATGGAATTTTTTTGTTTACAAGTTTAAAGAAAATTAAGTTATTTTTTACTCAGCATTTCTCGTATTATAAAAATGCAATAAAAAACAAATCATAGCAATGTCAGTTTTTTAACTTATAAATTTGCTATTTTAAATGAGTCTGTTTTCGAAAGTTTATCCGTACAAATAAATTCTTATAGGATGTGATCTTTCATTTTTCCTCGAAATTTAAAAAACTAAGTTAAATGTTTCAATTTTTAAATACATAAATGTTTCACTTTTTATTTCAAGCGCTCATTTAATTAACTCGTGAGATTTATTCTATCTTTTATTCTCTTTTTTTTTAAATTAAAATTCCAAACATTGGAATTGCAAAGGATTGGTCACGTTTTTACAGTCTCCAAAATAAAAACTATGATTTCTCATATATCTTTTTCACATTTTTTTGTAGTTTTGTTAAAAATTGTTGTTTCACATATTTTTCAAAATTTTAGTCTAAAAGCTTCAAAGCAGTTACTACTCCTCTTTTTTATTATAATTAGTTTTTTTATAATTACTCCATTCAAGTGAAAATTAAAGGATTTTATAAAACACGTTTTATTTTCCATTTTTAGCTTTATTTTTTTATTATTTGCAAAAGCATGGAATTCAGCAATTCAAGTCTTACCGATTGGCAACAATGTTTTTCAACTCAACGAACATTTCCAACGTTAAATGAAAAGCTCACGATTGGTTTGCCTCTTCTTTTCCTTAATATTATTGCTACCATATCCAATGTTATTTTGGTTTATTATAATTTATTCATCGTTTTGAAATCCAAAGCGCAACAAAATAATCAAGTTTTAATTTTGGTTAATCATTTTGCTTTTGCAAATATTGGTTATTGCATTGTTAATTTTATGGGTTCCATTCCTGGAATTCTTTCTCCAAGCATTATTTATTCCTCTGATTGGGCCATGATGTTTACCGCGGGTTTCAACACACATTTTTATTTAACAATTTTATTCTTAAATTTTCTAATCGCTTTTGAAAGATTTATTTATTTTTTTGAACTTTTCTCTAAAAATATTATAGCAATTTTACGAAAAAAGTTGCCAATATTTGTATGGATTTTTGCGTTTGCATGCGGAATAGGAACTGAAATTTCTGGATGTCATAAAATGTTTAATCAATGGGCCATGACTTATGTATTTACTTGTGCTACGTGTGGAAAAAAAGGAGATTTCCAAGTTTCTGCAATTTATAATTACACTGGCTTGTATGGTCCTTTTGGATTGATTACAATGTACGCGGCAGTTTTTATTTAATTTTTAAAAATAAATGGAAAATTGGAATTGGTAATGGAAGTAATAATAATGCTTTGTATGCCAAACAAGAAGTCAAAGTTGTGAGTCTTTTTTACGTTTAATAAGCAAAAAAGCTAAAGATATGAATTTCTTGCAACAAAAAAATCTATTTGCTAGTTTTTGTTTTAAAGGTTATTAATTTCTAAATATTTATTTAGGCAATCAACTTTTTTGTTATTTGCATTTCTCAATGGTTTTTATCTACCATGTTTTTTTATGCTCGTTTCTTTTTTGGCAATACTCTTCTTACACCATTTATAACAAATGTTGCTGGAGTTCTCAATGCTTTAACTCAACCCATTGCATTAATCCTTTGTAACAAACGTGCTCGAAGACAACTTATGCATTATTGCAAAAGAGGCGGAGATTTAACTATAATTGGAAACATTTCTATGACAACAATACCAAAGCATTCAAAGGAGCAAAGACGTAATTAACATTTAATATAAGTTTAAACAAAATGAGAAATCTGTTGCTACTTTTCTTGTAATGCTACTTTTTTTCTAATAAAAGATTGAAGTAATTAATTAAAAGGTGTCTCTGATAATATTTAAGATTTTATAATTCTACTACTAGGAAAAGAACAAAATGATGTTTTTGAGGGGTGAAACTAGAGACAATAAAACAAATGCTTTATAATAATTTAATACATATATATAAGAATGGATTCTAATCGATTCCAAAAAAAACAACAAAAAGTTTAAATAACAAACAAAATATTTCACAGAAAGTATGTTATAAATTTTTCTGTTTCATCATTTCTTCAAACTTTAAAAATAATTCCAACCGTCTCTGTTGCTCTTCTTTGAATGCGGATTCAAGATTTTCATTGCGTTTTAATAATTTCCATTTTTCATCTTTATCATGCTCGATTCGAACCTTCAACTCAAAATTCTCGGCTTCAAGTTTCTGCATTTTTCCTTGTAAATGTCCAACCATGCTGGAATCTTTAACGGTCGCCATTTGAAGATCATCTCTCAAACGTTCAACTTCAACTTTAAGGGTCATATATTCAATGAGGAATGAATTAGTGTATCGCTTTTCATTTCTTAATTTTTCACGGAGTTGTTTAATTTCTTGCTGAAGAGTAACAACTTCATTATTTGAAACTTCAGTGAATGTCGAAGAAGTTGAGGGTTGGCTTGAACCAACTTGGGAGAACTGGGATATAGAAAGACCACTTTGAGGATGAATGAATGAAGGATCTAGATTGCTTTCTAAAATATGAACATTATTAACTTCGAAAAGATAAAAAAAGGTAAGGAGAAAACTATTAAGAAAGGTTTATAGAAAAACTATATTATAAAAGCATGTGTTATAAAAAAAACCCTTACCTTTAAAACCATCCATAACTTTCAACTTTTTACCAAATAATGAAGTAGGCGATGAATGAATATCCATAAATAATTTTTTGCTATGCAGGTTTATCGGCGAAAAATTAAAACTTCCAATTAAATTTATAAGAATGACTCCGCTTCCACAAAGCTGACGCGTCATTAATAATAAAACAAAAGATCCACAACTCAAGCAACAAATCTTTAACCCGCCTTTTAGAGAATGTAAACACTTGAAATTTACCCTCAAAAACTTTTTAACAAATTAATTTAAGTTTGTTTTGGCAAACGTCTCAATACCCTTAAAGGTTTATCAAAAGAATAAATGAATGAAAAGAAAAATGTGATGCCGTAAACAAACCTAAAAGCAAGCCAAATGCCAAAAACAAAAAATATATATGATCGTGTCTTTTTTTTTGCCTTTTTATGGTCATTCTAGGGTGCCAATTTAGACACAATAAATGCATGCATAACATCGACAATGTTCACTGATAAGCTTCTCGAAAACAAAACAAAAAAAAATTGTACAAATTGAGAAACTTTGTTTTTTGTTTTTTGGTTTTTTTTTGTTAGACAAAGGAAAGAGAAGGCTGCTATTTTTAGAACATCTTTTTACGTTTTTTCTCTCTCTCGGCAGCTTTTGCTGCATTTTTCTTCTTCTGTTCGTGTGTCTAAGAAAAAAATATTTTTCGCCTGGCTATTAATGTCATTATTATTTTTCTTTTAAACTATGACATTAATTTTTTTGTTGTTGGTTGTTTAGAGGATTCAATTTTTGCAAGGATGTGTTTCTTTGAATGCCACTTTTCCCATAGAAAACAAGTCCAAGCTAATTAAACAAAATCGTATTTTTTGCAAAGATGGAGACGAATGTTTTAAAACCAAAAACAGAATTAATATTTTTACTTTATAAAATAAAGAAATTCTCACATAAACTATTATATATGTACATTTTATCTAATTTAAAGAGGGAGAATAAAAATAAGTAGCATAAGACTAAGATAATTATTTAACAACTATCTCCATAAAGTTTGAAGAGAGCTTTTGACAAGTTTCTAAAAGAAAAAAATTTTAAATTCAAAAAGCTTATCCAAGACACAATATTAAAAAGCAGATTGAAAAGAAAGAAAGAAATTTAGAAGAAAACATACGTAAACCAGCATAAAAACTTTTAACATAAAAAGCATAGAAATTCATTTAAAATTTGAAAATTTACAAAATAAAATATTATATAAATTATACAAGGTATGTACATTTTGAAATATTTTGGTGCACGTAAGTAAGCAGCAATAACTCAAGAAAGGACAATAGTTAAATATCGACTGAAACATGTTCAAAATCACCTTCTTCAATTCTTTCAATTTTTTGTTCTAATTTTTCCAAATTCATCGTCAATTTTTCAGTTTTTTCTTGCAATGTTTCTACTTCCTTCTCAAGTTCGTCATTATTTTCTTCAAGGTTTTTATTTACTTGAGCGTAATGATGCATTTTAAGGTTAAGTCTTTGTTTATCCATATCAAGTTCAAATACCTTTTCAGAAAATTCCCCATTTTCTTTTTCCAGTTTTCCACAACGATCTTGAGCTTCTGCAAGCTTGGCTTCCAATTCTTCTATTAAAGCTGCTTTAGCATCATTTTCTTCTTCGGCTTTTGTTGATTCAACTAAAAAAAGAAAGAAACAAAATAAAAATAAAAACAGTGATATCACTTTTTTGTGTTTTAATAAAAACAAAGCTAAAAGGTCGCAATCGCTTTAAAATTTGTGCAAAGGTCGTTCCGGTTTTGTATGTTTTTGTTATTAAATGGATATTATGTCATTTTTTTGTCTAGCAAACATTTTGTAACAAAAAATGGTTAAAAAACGAAAATTGATAATGCATGAAAATTATTTTATACCTCAGAGCTAAGTTTACCAAACTTACCATTTCGTTGTTCATCAACTTCATCTTCGTCATCTTCGCGATAATTTTCCCTGTATTCATAAGAATCGTTTTGATGATTATTACAAATTCCAGTATTAATTAATTCATCAATAAGTTTTTCCTTTTCATTTTCAAGAACAAAATTTTGTCGATGAAGATCCATGATTTCTTTTTTAAGTAAACTTTTTTGATG
>JAJQJQ010000312.1:0-29202 GCA_028622995.1 Panagrolaimus kolymaensis | reverse complement strand
GAGAGGGAATATTTTCTTCTGTTTTATGTTGTGACATTTCATACGCAGGACGTGAAGATGTAAAAGAAGAATTAGCATTATAATTATCAGTGTCATCAAAACCATCTTTCCCAGAACTAAATGTATCAGAATCAGATAAGGCAACGTGCTCGTTATAAACAAGGTTCGCCGATTTATTAGGATCTTGAACAACCATTGGCGGAGTTTCATAAATAGTTGAATCAAAAATGTCAGATTTAATAACATTAGAAGGAGGAGAAATAGCTTCGATTTTTTGAAAATAACGTGAAGATGTAAAAGAAGGTGACTTGGATCGTCCTGGTTGATAAACACTAACATAAGTTTCAAGTGGTGAACCATCAATATCAGTTATTTTACTTGTTGAAGCAATTGGACCTTCATAAATTTCGGTTGAAGGATAATCTTGATGAGCTGAACCTTTTTAAAGAAGCCAGTAATTTTACTTCCAATTTTTGTAGCAAAATCTTCAGCTTCAACATGAGCAATAGTTGTTACGGGAATATCCGAACGACCTGGATGGTAAACACTAACATGAGTTTCAAGTGGTGAACCATCAATATCAATTATTTTACTTGTTGATGCTACAGGGCCTTCATAAATTTCTGTTGTAGGATAATCTTGATGAGCAGCACCTTTTTGAAGAATCCAGTGATTTTACTTCCAAGGCTTGGCTTTTCAACATGTTCAACAATTTCTTGTGGCTTTTCAATTTTAGGTATATCTTCTGATCGGCCTGAATGATATACGCTTACATGAGTATCAAGAGGCATTCCATCAACATCATATAAACGGCTTGTTGAAGCAATAGGGCCTTCATAAACTTCAGTAGTAGGATAGTCTTGATGAGCGGCACCTTTTTTGAAAAATCCAGTAATTTTGCTTCCAAGTTTTGTAGCAAAATCTTCTGTTTCAACTGGCTTTGGTTGTTCAATAGTTTGTTGTTCAATAATGGTGGTGGTAGTAGTTGATGGAACAATAATATCCGAACGACCAGGATGATAAACGCTTACATGGGTTTCAAGTGGTGAACCATCAAGATCATTTAATTTGCTTGTTGAAGAAATTGGACCTTCATAAATTTCGGTTGAAGGATAATCTTGATGAGCTGAACCCTTTTTAAAGAAGCCAGTAATTTTACTTCCAATTTTTGTAGCAAAATCTTCAGTTTCAACTGGTTTTTGTTCAGCTTCAACATGAGCAATAGTTGTTACGGGAATATCCGAACGACCTGGATGGTAAACACTAACATGAGTTTCAAGTGGTGAACCATCAATATCAATTATTTTACTTGTTGATGCTACAGGGCCTTCATAAATTTCTGTTGTAGGATAATCTTGATGAGCAGCACCTTTTTTGAAGAATCCAGTGATTTTACTTCCAAGGCTTGGCTTTTCAACATGTTCAACAATTTCTTGTGGCTTTTCAATTTTAGGTATATCTTCTGATCGGCCTGAATGATATA
Source organism: Panagrolaimus kolymaensis (assembly GCA_028622995.1). Classification (NCBI taxonomy): domain Eukaryota; kingdom Metazoa; phylum Nematoda; class Chromadorea; order Rhabditida; family Panagrolaimidae; genus Panagrolaimus; species Panagrolaimus kolymaensis. The sequence goes on along the minus strand of JAJQJQ010000312.1, from coordinate 27,719 downwards.
CGCTTACATGAGTATCAAGAGGCATTCCATCAACATCATATAAACGGCTTGTTGAAGCAATAGGGCCTTCATAAACTTCAGTAGTAGGATAGTCTTGATGAGCGGCACCTTTTTTGAAAAATCCAGTAATTTTGCTTCCAAGTTTTGTAGCAAAATCTTCTGTTTCAACTGGCTTTGGTTGTTCAATAGTTTGTTGTTCAATAATGGTGGTGGTAGTAGTTGATGGAACAATAATATCCGAACGACCAGGATGATAAACGCTTACATGGGTTTCAAGTGGTGAACCATCAAGATCATTTAATTTGCTTGTTGAAGAAATTGGACCTTCATAAATTTCGGTTGAAGGATAATCTTGATGAGCTGAACCCTTTTTAAAGAAGCCAGTAATTTTACTTCCAATTTTTGTAGCAAAATCTTCAGTTTCAACTGGTTTTTGTTCAGCTTCAACATGAGCAATAGTTGTTACGGGAATATCCGAACGACCTGGATGGTAAACACTAACATGAGTTTCAAGTGGTGAACCATCAATATCAATTATTTTACTTGTTGATGCTACAGGGCCTTCATAAATTTCTGTTGTAGGATAATCTTGATGAGCAGCACCTTTTTTGAAGAATCCAGTGATTTTACTTCCAAGGCTTGGCTTTTCAACATGTTCAACAATTTCTTGTGGCTTTTCAATTTTAGGTATATCTTCTGATCGGCCTGAATGATATACGCTTACATGAGTATCAAGAGGCATTCCATCAACATCATATAAACGGCTTGTTGAAGCAATAGGGCCTTCATAAACTTCAGTAGTAGGATAGTCTTGATGAGCGGCACCTTTTTTGAAAAATCCAGTAATTTTGCTTCCAAGTTTTGTAGCAAAATCTTCTGTTTCAACTGGCTTTGGTTGTTCAATAATTTGTTGTTCAATAATGGTGGTGGTAGTAGTTGATGGAACAATAATATCCGAACGACCAGGATGATAAACGCTTACATGGGTTTCAAGTGGTGAACCATCAAGATCATTTAATTTGCTTGTTGAAGCAATTGGACCTTCATAAATTTCGGTTGAAGGATAATCTTGATGAGCTGAACCCTTTTTAAAGAAGCCAGTAATTTTACTTCCAATTTTTGTAGCAAAATCTTCAGTTTCAACTGGTTTTTGTTCAGCTTCAACATGAGCAATAGTTGTTACGGGAATATCCGAACGACCTGGATGGTAAACACTAACATGAGTTTCAAGTGGTGAACCATCAATATCAATTATTTTACTTGTTGATGCTACAGGGCCTTCATAAATTTCTGTTGTAGGATAATCTTGATGAGCAGCACCTTTTTTGAAGAATCCAGTGATTTTACTTCCAAGGCTTGGCTTTTCAACATGTTCAACAATTTCTTGTGGCTTTTCAATTTTAGGTATATCTTCTGATCGGCCTGAATGATATACACTTACATGAGTATCAAGAGGCATTCCATCAACATCATATAAACGGCTTGTTGAAGCAATAGGGCCTTCATAAACTTCAGTAGTAGGATAGTCTTGATGAGCGGCACCTTTTTTGAAAAATCCAGTAATTTTGCTTCCAAGTTTTGTAGCAAAATCTTCTGTTTCAACTGGCTTTGGTTGTTCAATAGTTTGTTGTTCAATAATGGTGGTGGTAGTAGTTGATGGAACAATAATATCCGAACGACCAGGATGATAAACGCTTACATGGGTTTCAAGTGGTGAACCATCAAGATCATTTAATTTGCTTGTTGAAGCAATTGGACCTTCATAAATTTCGGTTGAAGGATAATCTTGATGAGCTGAACCCTTTTTAAAGAAGCCAGTAATTTTACTTCCAATTTTTGTAGCAAAATCTTCAGTTTCAACTGGTTTTTGTTCAGCTTCAACATGAGCAATAGTTGTTACGGGAATATCCGAACGACCTGGATGGTAAACACTAACATGAGTTTCAAGTGGTGAACCATCAATATCAATTATTTTACTTGTTGATGCTACAGGGCCTTCATAAATTTCTGTTGTAGGATAATCTTGATGAGCAGCACCTTTTTTGAAGAATCCAGTGATTTTACTTCCAAGGCTTGGCTTTTCAACATGTTCAACAATTTCTTGTGGCTTTTCAATTTTAGGTATATCTTCTGATCGGCCTGAATGATATACGCTTACATGAGTATCAAGAGGCATTCCATCAACATCATATAAACGGCTTGTTGAAGCAATAGGGCCTTCATAAACTTCAGTAGTAGGATAGTCTTGATGAGCGGCACCTTTTTTGAAAAATCCAGTAATTTTGCTTCCAAGTTTTGTAGCAAAATCTTCTGTTTCAACTGGCTTTGGTTGTTCAATAGTTTGTTGTTCAATAATGGTGGTGGTAGTAGTTGATGGAACAATAATATCCGAACGACCAGGATGATAAACGCTTACATGGGTTTCAAGTGGTGAACCATCAAGATCATTTAATTTGCTTGTTGAAGCAATTGGACCTTCATAAATTTCGGTTGAAGGATAATCTTGATGAGCTGAACCCTTTTTAAAGAAGCCAGTAATTTTACTTCCAATTTTTGTAGCAAAATCTTCAGTTTCAACTGGTTTTTGTTCAGCTTCAACATGAGCAATAGTTGTTACGGGAATATCCGAACGACCTGGATGGTAAACACTAACATGAGTTTCAAGTGGTGAACCATCAATATCAATTATTTTACTTGTTGATGCTACAGGGCCTTCATAAATTTCTGTTGTAGGATAATCTTGATGAGCAGCACCTTTTTTGAAGAATCCAGTGATTTTACTTCCAAGGCTTGGCTTTTCAACATGTTCAACAATTTCTTGTGGCTTTTCAATTTTAGGTATATCTTCTGATCGGCCTGAATGATATACGCTTACATGAGTATCAAGAGGCATTCCATCAACATCATATAAACGGCTTGTTGAAGCAATAGGGCCTTCATAAACTTCAGTAGTAGGATAGTCTTGATGAGCGGCACCTTTTTTGAAAAATCCAGTAATTTTGCTTCCAAGTTTTGTAGCAAAATCTTCTGTTTCAACTGGCTTTGGTTGTTCAATAGTTTGTTGTTCAATAATGGTGGTGGTAGTAGTTGATGGAACAATAATATCCGAACGACCAGGATGATAAACGCTTACATGGGTTTCAAGTGGTGAACCATCAAGATCATTTAATTTGCTTGTTGAAGCAATTGGACCTTCATAAATTTCGGTTGAAGGATAATCTTGATGAGCTGAACCCTTTTTAAAGAAGCCAGTAATTTTACTTCCAATTTTTGTAGCAAAATCTTCAGTTTCAACTGGTTTTTGTTCAGCTTCAACATGAGCAATAGTTGTTACGGGAATATCCGAACGACCTGGATGGTAAACACTAACATGAGTTTCAAGTGGTGAACCATCAATATCAATTATTTTACTTGTTGATGCTACAGGGCCTTCATAAATTTCTGTTGTAGGATAATCTTGATGAGCAGCACCTTTTTTGAAGAATCCAGTGATTTTACTTCCAAGGCTTGGCTTTTCAACATGTTCAACAATTTCTAGTGGCTTTTCAATTTTAGGTATATCTTCTGATCGGCCTGAATGATATACGCTTACATGAGTATCAAGAGGCATTCCATCAACATCATATAAACGGCTTGTTGAAGCAATAGGGCCTTCATAAACTTCAGTAGTAGGATAGTCTTGATGAGCGGCACCTTTTTTGAAAAATCCAGTAATTTTGCTTCCAAGTTTTGTAGCAAAATCTTCTGTTTCAACTGGCTTTGGTTGTTCAATAGTTTGTTGTTCAATAATGGTGGTGGTAGTAGTTGATGGAACAATAATATCCGAACGACCAGGATGATAAACGCTTACATGGGTTTCAAGTGGTGAACCATCAAGATCATTTAATTTGCTTGTTGAAGCAATTGGACCTTCATAAATTTCGGTTGAAGGATAATCTTGATGAGCTGAACCCTTTTTAAAGAAGCCAGTAATTTTACTTCCAATTTTTGTAGCAAAATCTTCAGTTTCAACTGGTTTTTGTTCAGCTTCAACATGAGCAATAGTTGTTACGGGAATATCCGAACGACCTGGATGGTAAACACTAACATGAGTTTCAAGTGGTGAACCATCAATATCAATTATTTTACTTGTTGATGCTACAGGGCCTTCATAAATTTCTGTTGTAGGATAATCTTGATGAGCAGCACCTTTTTTGAAGAATCCAGTGATTTTACTTCCAAGGCTTGGCTTTTCAACATGTTCAACAATTTCTTGTGGCTTTTCAATTTTAGGTATATCTTCTGATCGGCCTGAATGATATACGCTTACATGAGTATCAAGAGGCATTCCATCAACATCATATAAACGGCTTGTTGAAGCAATAGGGCCTTCATAAACTTCAGTAGTAGGATAGTCTTGATGAGCGGCACCTTTTTTGAAAAATCCAGTAATTTTGCTTCCAAGTTTTGTAGCAAAATCTTCTGTTTCAACTGGCTTTGGTTGTTCAATAGTTTGTTGTTCAATAATGGTGGTGGTAGTAGTTGATGGAACAATAATATCCGAACGACCAGGATGATAAACGCTTACATGGGTTTCAAGTGGTGAACCATCAAGATCATTTAATTTGCTTGTTGAAGCAATTGGACCTTCATAAATTTCGGTTGAAGGATAATCTTGATGAGCTGAACCCTTTTTAAAGAAGCCAGTAATTTTACTTCCAATTTTTGTAGCAAAATCTTCAGTTTCAACTGGTTTTTGTTCAGCTTCAACATGAGCAATAGTTGTTACGGGAATATCCGAACGACCTGGATGGTAAACACTAACATGAGTTTCAAGTGGTGAACCATCAATATCAATTATTTTACTTGTTGATGCTACAGGGCCTTCATAAATTTCTGTTGTAGGATAATCTTGATGAGCAGCACCTTTTTTGAAGAATCCAGTGATTTTACTTCCAAGGCTTGGCTTTTCAACATGTTCAACAATTTCTTGTGGCTTTTCAATTTTAGGTATATCTTCTGATCGGCCTGAATGATATACGCTTACATGAGTATCAAGAGGCATTCCATCAACATCATATAAACGGCTTGTTGAAGCAATAGGGCCTTCATAAACTTCAGTAGTAGGATAGTCTTGATGAGCGGCACCTTTTTTGAAAAATCCAGTAATTTTGCTTCCAAGTTTTGTAGCAAAATCTTCTGTTTCAACTGGCTTTGGTTGTTCAATAGTTTGTTGTTCAATAATGGTGGTGGTGGTAGTTGATGGAACAATAATATCCGAACGACCAGGATGATAAACGCTTACATGGGTTTCAAGTGGTGAACCATCAAGATCATTTAATTTGCTTGTTGAAGCAATTGGACCTTCATAAATTTCGGTTGAAGGATAATCTTGATGAGCTGAACCCTTTTTAAAGAAGCCAGTAATTTTACTTCCAATTTTTGTAGCAAAATCTTCAGTTTCAACTGGTTTTTGTTCAGCTTCAACATGAGCAATAGTTGTTACGGGAATATCCGAACGACCTGGATGGTAAACACTAACATGAGTTTCAAGTGGTGAACCATCAATATCAATTATTTTACTTGTTGATGCTACAGGGCCTTCATAAATTTCTGTTGTAGGATAATCTTGATGAGCAGCACCTTTTTTGAAGAATCCAGTGATTTTACTTCCAAGGCTTGGCTTTTCAACATGTTCAACAATTTCTTGTGGCTTTTCAATTTTAGGTATATCTTCTGATCGGCCTGAATGATATACGCTTACATGAGTATCAAGAGGCATTCCATCAACATCATATAAACGGCTTGTTGAAGCAATAGGGCCTTCATAAACTTCAGTAGTAGGATAGTCTTGATGAGCGGCACCTTTTTTGAAAAATCCAGTAATTTTGCTTCCAAGTTTTGTAGCAAAATCTTCTGTTTCAACTGGCTTTGGTTGTTCAATAGTTTGTTGTTCAATAATGGTGGTGGTGGTAGTTGATGGAACAATAATATCCGAACGACCAGGATGATAAACGCTTACATGGGTTTCAAGTGGTGAACCATCAAGATCATTTAATTTGCTTGTTGAAGCAATTGGACCTTCATAAATTTCGGTTGAAGGATAATCTTGATGAGCTGAACCCTTTTTAAAGAAGCCAGTAATTTTACTTCCAATTTTTGTAGCAAAATCTTCAGTTTCAACTGGTTTTTGTTCAGCTTCAACATGAGCAATAGTTGTTACGTGAATATCCGAACGACCTGGATGGTAAACACTAACATGAGTTTCAAGTGGTGAACCATCAATATCAATTATTTTACTTGTTGATGCTACAGGGCCTTCATAAATTTCTGTTGTAGGATAATCTTGATGAGCAGCACCTTTTTTGAAGAATCCAGTGATTTTACTTCCAAGGCTTGGCTTTTCAACAAGTTCAACAATTTCTTGTGGCTTTTCAATTTTAGGTATATCTTCTGATCGGCCTGAATGATATACGCTTACATGAGTATCAAGAGGCATTCCATCAACATCATATAAACGGCTTGTTGAAGCAATAGGGCCTTCATAAACTTCAGTAGTAGGATAGTCTTGATGAGCGGCACCTTTTTTGAAAAATCCAGTAATTTTGCTTCCAAGTTTTGTAGCAAAATCTTCTGTTTCAACTGGCTTTGGTTGTTCAATAGTTTGTTGTTCAATAATGGTGGTGGTAGTAGTTGATGGAACAATAATATCCGAACGACCAGGATGATAAACGCTTACATGGGTTTCAAGTGGTGAACCATCAAGATCATTTAATTTGCTTGTTGAAGCAATTGGACCTTCATAAATTTCGGTTGAAGGATAATCTTGATGAGCTGAACCCTTTTTAAAGAAGCCAGTAATTTTACTTCCAATTTTTGTAGCAAAATCTTCAGTTTCAACTGGTTTTTGTTCAGCTTCAACATGAGCAATAGTTGTTACGTGAATATCCGAACGACCTGGATGGTAAACACTAACATGAGTTTCAAGTGGTGAACCATCAATATCAATTATTTTACTTGTTGATGCTACAGGGCCTTCATAAATTTCTGTTGTAGGATAATCTTGATGAGCAGCACCTTTTTTGAAGAATCCAGTTATTTTACTTCCAAGGCTTGGCTTTTCAACAAGTTCAACAATTTCTTGTGGCTTTTCAATTTTAGGTATATCTTCTGATCGGCCTGAATGATATACGCTTACATGAGTATCAAGAGGCATTCCATCAACATCATATAAACGGCTTGTTGAAGCAATAGGGCCTTCATAAACTTCAGTAGTAGGATAGTCTTGATGAGCGGCACCTTTTTTGAAAAATCCAGTAATTTTGCTTCCAAGTTTTGTAGCAAAATCTTCTGTTTCAACTGGCTTTGGTTGTTCAATAGTTTGTTGTTCAATAATGGTGGTGGTAGTAGTTGATGGAACAATAATATCCGAACGACCAGGATGATAAACGCTTACATGGGTTTCAAGTGGTGAACCATCAAGATCATTTAATTTGCTTGTTGAAGCAATTGGACCTTCATAAATTTCGGTTGAAGGATAATCTTGATGAGCTGAACCCTTTTTAAAGAAGCCAGTAATTTTACTTCCAATTTTTGTAGCAAAATCTTCAGTTTCAACTGGTTTTTGTTCAGCTTCAACATGAGCAATAGTTGTTACGGGAATATCCGAACGACCTGGATGGTAAACACTAACATGAGTTTCAAGTGGTGAACCATCAATATCAATTATTTTACTTGTTGATGCTACAGGGCCTTCATAAATTTCTGTTGTAGGATAATCTTGATGAGCAGCACCTTTTTTGAAGAATCCAGTGATTTTACTTCCAAGGCTTGGCTTTTCAACATGTTCAACAATTTCTTGTGGCTTTTCAATTTTAGGTATATCTTCTGATCGGCCTGAATGATATACGCTTACATGAGTATCAAGAGGCATTCCATCAACATCATATAAACGGCTTGTTGAAGCAATAGGGCCTTCATAAACTTCAGTAGTAGGATAGTCTTGATGAGCTGAACCCTTTTTAAAGAAGCCAGTAATTTTGCTTCCAAGTTTTGTAGCAAAATCTTCTGTTTCAACTGGCTTTGGTTGTTCAATAGTTTGTTGTTCAATAATGGTGGTGGTGGTAGTTGATGGAACAATAATATCCGAACGACCAGGATGATAAACGCTTACATGGGTTTCAAGTGGTGAACCATCAAGATCATTTAATTTGCTTGTTGAAGCAATTGGACCTTCATAAATTTCGGTTGAAGGATAATCTTGATGAGCTGAACCCTTTTTAAAGAAGCCAGTAATTTTACTTCCAATTTTTGTAGCAAAATCTTCAGTTTCAACTGGTTTTTGTTCAGCTTCAACATGAGCATTAGTTGTTACGTGAATATCTGAACGACCTGGATGGTAAACACTAACATGAGTTTCAAGTGGTGAACCATCAATATCAATTATTTTACTTGTTGATGCTACAGGGCCTTCATAAATTTCTGTTGTAGGATAATCTTGATGAGCAGCACCTTTTTTGAAGAATCTAGTGATTTTACTTCCAAGGCTTGGCTTTTCAACAAGTTCAACAATTTCTTGTGGCTTTTCAATTTTAGGTATATCTTCTGATCGGCCTGAATGATATACGCTTACATGAGTATCAAGAGGCATTCCATCAACATCATATAAACGGCTTGTTGAAGCAATAGGGCCTTCATAAACTTCAGTAGTAGGATAGTCTTGATGAGCGGCACCTTTTTTGAAAAATCCAGTAATTTTGCTTCCAAGTTTTGTAGCAAAATCTTCTGTTTCAACTGGCTTTGGTTGTTCAATAGTTTGTTGTTCAATAATGGTGGTGGTAGTAGTTGATGGAACAATAATATCCGAACGACCAGGATGATAAACGCTTACATGGGTTTCAAGTGGTGAACCATCAAGATCATTTAATTTGCTTGTTGAAGCAATTGGACCTTCATAAATTTCGGTTGAAGGATAATCTTGATGAGCTGAACCCTTTTTAAAGAAGCCAGTAATTTTACTTCCAATTTTTGTAGCAAAATCTTCAGTTTCAACTGGTTTTTGTTCAGCTTCAACATGAGCAATAGTTGTTACGGGAATATCCGAACGACCTGGATGGTAAACACTAACATGAGTTTCAAGTGGTGAACCATCAATATCAATTATTTTACTTGTTGATGCTACAGGGCCTTCATAAATTTCTGTTGTAGGATAATCTTGATGAGCAGCACCTTTTTTGAAGAATCCAGTGATTTTACTTCCAAGGCTTGGCTTTTCAACAAGTTCAACAATTTCTTGTGGCTTTTCAATTTTAGGTATATCTTCTGATCGGCCTGAATGATATACGCTTACATGAGTATCAAGAGGCATTCCATCAACATCATATAAACGGCTTGTTGAAGCAATAGGGCCTTCATAAACTTCAGTAGTAGGATAGTCTTGATGAGCGGCACCTTTTTTGAAAAATCCAGTAATTTTGCTTCCAAGTTTTGTAGCAAAATCTTCTGTTTCAACTGGCTTTGGTTGTTCAATAGTTTGTTGTTCAATAATGGTGGTGGTAGTAGTTGATGGAACAATAATATCCGAACGACCAGGATGATAAACGCTTACATGGGTTTCAAGTGGTGAACCATCAAGATCATTTAATTTGCTTGTTGAAGCAATTGGACCTTCATAAATTTCGGTTGAAGGATAATCTTGATGAGCTGAACCCTTTTTAAAGAAGCCAGTAATTTTACTTCCAATTTTTGTAGCAAAATCTTCAGTTTCAACTGGTTTTTGTTCAGCTTCAACATGAGCAATAGTTGTTACGGGAATATCCGAACGACCTGGATGGTAAACACTAACATGAGTTTCAAGTGGTGAACCATCAATATCAATTATTTTACTTGTTGATGCTACAGGGCCTTCATAAATTTCTGTTGTAGGATAATCTTGATGAGCAGCACCTTTTTTGAAGAATCCAGTGATTTTACTTCCAAGGCTTGGCTTTTCAACATGTTCAACAATTTCTTGTGGCTTTTCAATTTTAGGTATATCTTCTGATCGGCCTGAATGATATACGCTTACATGAGTATCAAGAGGCATTCCATCAACATCATATAAACGGCTTGTTGAAGCAATAGGGCTTTCATAAACTTCAGTAGTAGGATAGTCTTGATGAGCGGCACCTTTTTTGAAAAATCCAGTAATTTTGCTTCCAAGTTTTGTAGCAAAATCTTCTGTTTCAACTGGCTTTGGTTGTTCAATAGTTTGTTGTTCAATAATGGTGGTGGTAGTAGTTGATGGAACAATAATATCCGAACGACCAGGATGATAAACGCTTACATGGGTTTCAAGTGGTGAACCATCAAGATCATTTAATTTGCTTGTTGAAGCAATTGGACCTTCATAAATTTCGGTTGAAGGATAATCTTGATGAGCTGAACCCTTTTTAAAGAAGCCAGTAATTTTACTTCCAATTTTTGTAGCAAAATCTTCAGTTTCAACTGGTTTTTGTTCAGCTTCAACATGAGCAATAGTTGTTACGGGAATATCCGAACGACCTGGATGGTAAACACTAACATGAGTTTCAAGTGGATAACCATCAATATCAATTATTTTACTTGTTGAAGCAATAGGGCCTTCATAAACTTCAGTAGTAGGATAGTCTTGATGAGCGGCACCTTTTTTGAAGAATCCAGTGATTTTACTTCCAAGGCTTGGCTTTTCAACATGTTCAACAATTTCTTGTGGCTTTTCAATTTTAGGTATATCTTCTGATCGGCCTGAATGATATACGCTTACATGAGTATCAAGAGGCATTCCATCAACATCATATAAACGGCTTGTTGAAGCAATAGGGCCTTCATAAACTTCAGTAGTAGGATAGTCTTGATGAGCGGCACCTTTTTTGAAAAATCCAGTAATTTTGCTTCCAAGTTTTGTAGCAAAATCTTCTGTTTCAACTGGCTTTGGTTGTTCAATAGTTTGTTGTTCAATAATGGTGGTGGTAGTAGTTGATGGAACAATAATATCCGAACGACCAGGATGATAAACGCTTACATGGGTTTCAAGTGGTGAACCATCAAGATCATTTAATTTGCTTGTTGAAGCAATTGGACCTTCATAAATTTCGGTTGAAGGATAATCTTGATGAGCTGAACCCTTTTTAAAGAAGCCAGTAATTTTACTTCCTATTTTTGTAGCAAAATCTTCAGTTTCAACTGGTTTTTGTTCAGCTTCAACATGAGCAATAGTTGTTACGGGAATATCCGAACGACCTGGATGGTAAACACTAACATGAGTTTCAAGTGGTGAACCATCAATATCAATTATTTTACTTGTTGATGCTACAGGGCCTTCATAAATTTCTGTTGTAGGATAATCTTGATGAGCAGCACCTTTTTTGAAGAATCCAGTGATTTTACTTCCAAGGCTTGGCTTTTCAACATGTTCAACAATTTCTTGTGGCTTTTCAATTTTAGGTATATCTTCTGATCGGCCTGAATGATATACACTTACATGAGTATCAAGAGGCATTCCATCAACATCATATAAACGGCTTGTTGAAGCAATAGGGCCTTCATAAACTTCAGTAGTAGGATAGTCTTGATGAGCGGCACCTTTTTTGAAAAATCCAGTAATTTTGCTTCCAAGTTTTGTAGCAAAATCTTCTGTTTCAACTGGCTTTGGTTGTTCAATAGTTTGTTGTTCAATAATGGTGGTGGTAGTAGTTGATGGAACAATAATATCCGAACGACCAGGATGATAAACGCTTACATGGGTTTCAAGTGGTGAACCATCAAGATCATTTAATTTGCTTGTTGAAGCAATTGGACCTTCATAAATTTCGGTTGAAGGATAATCTTGATGAGCTGAACCCTTTTTAAAGAAGCCAGTAATTTTACTTCCAATTTTTGTAGCAAAATCTTCAGTTTCAACTGGTTTTTGTTCAGCTTCAACATGAGCAATAGTTGTTACGGGAATATCCGAACGACCTGGATGGTAAACACTAACATGAGTTTCAAGTGGTGAACCATCAATATCAATTATTTTACTTGTTGATGCTACAGGGCCTTCATAAATTTCTGTTGTAGGATAATCTTGATGAGCAGCACCTTTTTTGAAGAATCCAGTGATTTTACTTCCAAGGCTTGGCTTTTCAACATGTTCAACAATTTCTAGTGGCTTTTCAATTTTAGGTATATCTTCTGATCGGCCTGAATGATATACGCTTACATGAGTATCAAGAGGCATTCCATCAACATCATATAAACGGCTTGTTGAAGCAATAGGGCCTTCATAAACTTCAGTAGTAGGATAGTCTTGATGAGCGGCACCTTTTTTGAAAAATCCAGTAATTTTGCTTCCAAGTTTTGTAGCAAAATCTTCTGTTTCAACTGGCTTTGGTTGTTCAATAGTTTGTTGTTCAATAATGGTGGTGGTAGTAGTTGATGGAACAATAATATCCGAACGACCAGGATGATAAACGCTTACATGGGTTTCAAGTGGTGAACCATCAAGATCATTTAATTTGCTTGTTGAAGCAATTGGACCTTCATAAATTTCGGTTGAAGGATAATCTTGATGAGCTGAACCCTTTTTAAAGAAGCCAGTAATTTTACTTCCAATTTTTGTAGCAAAATCTTCAGTTTCAACTGGTTTTTGTTCAGCTTCAACATGAGCAATAGTTGTTACGGGAATATCCGAACGACCTGGATGGTAAACACTAACATGAGTTTCAAGTGGATAACCATCAATATCAATTATTTTACTTGTTGAAGCAATAGGGCCTTCATAAACTTCAGTAGTAGGATAGTCTTGATGAGCGGCACCTTTTTTGAAGAATCCAGTGATTTTACTTCCAAGGCTTGGCTTTTCAACATGTTCAACAATTTCTTGTGGCTTTTCAATTTTAGGTATATCTTCTGATCGGCCTGAATGATATACGCTTACATGAGTATCAAGAGGCATTCCATCAACATCATATAAACGGCTTGTTGAAGCAATAGGGCCTTCATAAACTTCAGTAGTAGGATAGTCTTGATGAGCGGCACCTTTTTTGAAAAATCCAGTAATTTTGCTTCCAAGTTTTGTAGCAAAATCTTCTGTTTCAACTGGCTTTGGTTGTTCAATAGTTTGTTGTTCAATAATGGTGGTGGTAGTAGTTGATGGAACAATAATATCCGAACGACCAGGATGATAAACGCTTACATGGGTTTCAAGTGGTGAACCATCAAGATCATTTAATTTGCTTGTTGAAGCAATTGGACCTTCATAAATTTCGGTTGAAGGATAATCTTGATGAGCTGAACCCTTTTTAAAGAAGCCAGTAATTTTACTTCCAATTTTTGTAGCAAAATCTTCAGTTTCAACTGGTTTTTGTTCAGCTTCAACATGAGCAATAGTTGTTACGGGAATATCCGAACGACCTGGATGGTAAACACTAACATGAGTTTCAAGTGGTGAACCATCAATATCAATTATTTTACTTGTTGATGCTACAGGGCCTTCATAAATTTCTGTTGTAGGATAATCTTGATGAGCTGAACCCTTTTTAAAGAAGCCAGTAATTTTACTTCCAAGGCTTGGCTTTTCAACATGTTCAACAATTTCTTGTGGCTTTTCAATTTTAGGTATATCTTCTGATCGGCCTGAATGATATACACTTACATGAGTATCAAGAGGCATTCCATCAACATCATATAAACGGCTTGTTGAAGCAATAGGGCCTTCATAAACTTCAGTAGTAGGATAGTCTTGATGAGCGGCACCTTTTTTGAAAAATCCAGTAATTTTGCTTCCAAGTTTTGTAGCAAAATCTTCTGTTTCAACTGGCTTTGGTTGTTCAATAGTTTGTTGTTCAATAATGGTGGTGGTATTAGTTGATGGAACAATAATATCCGAACGACCAGGATGATAAACGCTTACATGGGTTTCTAGTGGTGAACCATCAAGATCATTTAATTTGCTTGTTGAAGCAATTGGACCTTCATAAATTTGGGTTGAAGGATAATCTTGATGAGCTGAACCCTTTTTAAAGAAGCCAGTAATTTTACTTCCAATTTTTGTAGCAAAATCTTCAGTTTCAACTGGTTTTTGTTCAGCTTCAACATGAGCAATAGTTGTTACGGGAATATCCGAACGACCTGGATGGTAAACACTAACATGAGTTTCAAGTGGTGAACCATCAATATCAATTATTTTACTTGTTGATGCTACAGGGCCTTCATAAATTTCTGTTGTAGGATAATCTTGATGAGCAGCACCTTTTTTGAAGAATCCAGTGATTTTACTTCCAAGGCTTGGCTTTTCAACATGTTCAACAATTTCTTGTGGCTTTTCAATTTTAGGTATATCTTCTGATCGGCCTGAATGATATACACTTACATGAGTATCAAGAGGCATTCCATCAACATCATATAAACGGCTTGTTGAAGCAATAGGGCCTTCATAAACTTCAGTAGTAGGATAGTCTTGATGAGCGGCACCTTTTTTGAAAAATCCAGTAATTTTGCTTCCAAGTTTTGTAGCAAAATCTTCTGTTTCAACTGGCTTTGGTTGTTCAATAGTTTGTTGTTCAATAATGGTGGTGGTAGTAGTTGATGGAACAATAATATCCGAACGACCAGGATGATAAACGCTTACATGGGTTTCAAGTGGTGAACCATCAAGATCATTTAATTTGCTTGTTGAAGCAATTGGACCTTCATAAATTTCGGTTGAAGGATAATCTTGATGAGCTGAACCCTTTTTAAAGAAGCCAGTAATTTTACTTCCAATTTTTGTAGCAAAATCTTCAGTTTCAACTGGTTTTTGTTCAGCTTCAACATGAGCAATAGTTGTTACGGGAATATCCGAACGACCTGGATGGTAAACACTAACATGAGTTTCAAGTGGATAACCATCAATATCAATTATTTTACTTGTTGAAGCAATAGGGCCTTCATAAACTTCAGTAGTAGGATAGTCTTGATGAGCGGCACCTTTTTTGAAGAATCCAGTGATTTTACTTCCAAGGCTTGGCTTTTCAACATGTTCAACAATTTCTTGTGGCTTTTCAATTTTAGGTATATCTTCTGATCGGCCTGAATGATATACGCTTACATGAGTATCAAGAGGCATTCCATCAACATCATATAAACGGCTTGTTGAAGCAATAGGGCCTTCATAAACTTCAGTAGTAGGATAGTCTTGATGAGCGGCACCTTTTTTGAAAAATCCAGTAATTTTGCTTCCAAGTTTTGTAGCAAAATCTTCTGTTTCAACTGGCTTTGGTTGTTCAATAGTTTGTTGTTCAATAATGGTGGTGGTAGTAGTTGATGGAACAATAATATCCGAACGACCAGGATGATAAACGCTTACATGGGTTTCAAGTGGTGAACCATCAAGATCATTTAATTTGCTTGTTGAAGCAATTGGACCTTCATAAATTTCGGTTGAAGGATAATCTTGATGAGCTGAACCCTTTTTAAAGAAGCCAGTAATTTTACTTCCAATTTTTGTAGCAAAATCTTCAGTTTCAACTGGTTTTTGTTCAGCTTCAACATGAGCAATAGTTGTTACGGGAATATCCGAACGACCTGGATGGTAAACACTAACATGAGTTTCAAGTGGTGAACCATCAATATCAATTATTTTACTTGTTGATGCTACAGGGCCTTCATAAATTTCTGTTGTAGGATAATCTTGATGAGCAGCACCTTTTTTGAAGAATCCAGTGATTTTACTTCCAAGGCTTGGCTTTTCAACATGTTCAACAATTTCTTGTGGCTTTTCAATTTTAGGTATATCTTCTGATCGGCCTGAATGATATACACTTACATGAGTATCAAGAGGCATTCCATCAACATCATATAAACGGCTTGTTGAAGCAATAGGGCCTTCATAAACTTCAGTAGTAGGATAGTCTTGATGAGCGGCACCTTTTTTGAAAAATCCAGTAATTTTGCTTCCAAGTTTTGTAGCAAAATCTTCTGTTTCAACTGGCTTTGGTTGTTCAATAGTTTGTTGTTCAATAATGGTGGTGGTAGTAGTTGATGGAACAATAATATCCGAACGACCAGGATGATAAACGCTTACATGGGTTTCAAGTGGTGAACCATCAAGATCATTTAATTTGCTTGTTGAAGCAATTGGACCTTCATAAATTTCGGTTGAAGGATAATCTTGATGAGCTGAACCCTTTTTAAAGAAGCCAGTAATTTTACTTCCAATTTTTGTAGCTAAATCTTCAGTTTCAACTGGTTTTTGTTCAGCTTCAACATGAGCAATAGTTGTTACGGGAATATCCGAACGACCTGGATGGTAAACACTAACATGAGTTTCAAGTGGATAACCATCAATATCAATTATTTTACTTGTTGAAGCAATAGGGCCTTCATAAACTTCAGTAGTAGGATAGTCTTGATGAGCGGCACCTTTTTTGAAGAATCCAGTGATTTTACTTCCAAGGCTTGGCTTTTCAACATGTTCAACAATTTCTTGTGGCTTTTCAATTTTAGGTATATCTTCTGATCGGCCTGAATGATATACGCTTACATGAGTATCAAGAGGCATTCCATCAACATCATATAAACGGCTTGTTGAAGCAATAGGGCCTTCATAAACTTCAGTAGTAGGATAGTCTTGATGAGCGGCACCTTTTTTGAAAAATCCAGTAATTTTGCTTCCAAGTTTTGTAGCAAAATCTTCTGTTTCAACTGGCTTTGGTTGTTCAATAGTTTGTTGTTCAATAATGGTGGTGGTAGTAGTTGATGGAACAATAATATCCGAACGACCAGGATGATAAACGCTTACATGGGTTTCAAGTGGTGAACCATCAAGATCATTTAATTTGCTTGTTGAAGCAATTGGACCTTCATAAATTTCGGTTGAAGGATAATCTTGATGAGCTGAACCCTTTTTAAAGAAGCCAGTAATTTTACTTCCAATTTTTGTAGCAAAATCTTCAGTTTCAACTGGTTTTTGTTCAGCTTCAACATGAGCAATAGTTGTTACGGGAATATCCGAACGACCTGGATGGTAAACACTAACATGAGTTTCAAGTGGTGAACCATCAATATCAATTATATTACTTGTTGATGCTACAGGGCCTTCATAAATTTCTGTTGTAGGATAATCTTGATGAGCAGCACCTTTTTTGAAGAATCCAGTGATTTTACTTCCAAGGCTTGGCTTTTCAACATGTTCAACAATTTCTTGTGGCTTTTCAATTTTAGGTATATCTTCTGATCGGCCTGAATGATATACGCTTACATGAGTATCAAGAGGCATTCCATCAACATCATATAAACGGCTTGTTGAAGCAATAGGGCCTTCATAAACTTCAGTAGTAGGATAGTCTTGATGAGCGGCACCTTTTTTGAAAAATCCAGTAATTTTGCTTCCAAGTTTTGTAGCAAAATCTTCTGTTTCAACTGGCTTTGGTTGTTCAATAGTTTGTTGTTCAATAATGGTGGTGGTAGTAGTTGATGGAACAATAATATCCGAACGACCAGGATGATAAACGCTTACATGGGTTTCAAGTGGTGAACCATCAAGATCATTTAATTTGCTTGTTGAAGCAATTGGACCTTCATAAATTTCGGTTGAAGGATAATCTTGATGAGCTGAACCCTTTTTAAAGAAGCCAGTAATTTTACTTCCAATTTTTGTAGCAAAATCTTCAGTTTCAACTGGTTTTTGTTCAGCTTCAACATGAGCAATAGTTGTTACGGGAATATCCGAACGACCTGGATGGTAAATACTAACATGAGTTTCAAGTGGTGAACCATCAATATCAATTATTTTACTTGTTGATGCTACAGGGCCTTCATAAATTTCTGTTGTAGGATAATCTTGATGAGCAGCACCTTTTTTGAAGAATCCAGTGATTTTACTTCCAAGGCTTGGCTTTTCAACATGTTCAACAATTTCTTGTGGCTTTTCAATTTTAGGTATATCTTCTGATCGGCCTGAATGATATACACTTACATGAGTATCAAGAGGCATTCCATCAACATCATATAAACGGCTTGTTGAAGCAATAGGGCCTTCATAAACTTCAGTAGTAGGATAGTCTTGATGAGCGGCACCTTTTTTGAAAAATCCAGTAATTTTGCTTCCAAGTTTTGTAGCAAAATCTTCTGTTTCAACTGGCTTTGGTTGTTCAATAGTTTGTTGTTCAATAATGGTGGTGGTAGTAGTTGATGGAACAATAATATCCGAACGACCAGGATGATATACACTTACATGAGTATCAAGAGGCATTCCATCAACATCATATAAACGGCTTGTTGAAGCAATAGGGCCTTCATAAACTTCAGTAGTAGGATAGTCTTGATGAGCGGCACCTTTTTTGAAAAATCCAGTAATTTTGCTTCCAAGTTTTGTAGCAAAATCTTCTGTTTCAACTGGCTTTGGTTGTTCAATAGTTTGTTGTTCAATAATGGTGGTGGTAGTAGTTGATGGAACAATAATATCCGAACGACCAGGATGATAAACGCTTACATGGGTTTCAAGTGGTGAACCATCAAGATCATTTAATTTGCTTGTTGAAGCAATTGGACCTTCATAAATTTCGGTTGAAGGATAATCTTGATGAGCTGAACCCTTTTTAAAGAAGCCAGTAATTTTACTTCCAATTTTTGTAGCAAAATCTTCAGTTTCAACTGGTTTTTGTTCAGCTTCAACATGAGCAATAGTTGTTACGGGAATATCCGAACGACCTGGATGGTAAACACTAACATGAGTTTCAAGTGGTGAACCATCAATATCAATTATTTTACTTGTTGATGCTACAGGGCCTTCATAAATTTCTGTTGTAGGATAATCTTGATGAGCAGCACCTTTTTTGAAGAATCCAGTGATTTTACTTCCAAGGCTTGGCTTTTCAACATGTTCAACAATTTCTTGTGGCTTTTCAATTTTAGGTATATCTTCTGATCGGCCTGAATGATATACGCTTACATGAGTATCAAGAGGCATTCCATCAACATCATATAAACGGCTTGTTGAAGCAATAGGGCCTTCATAAACTTCAGTAGTAGGATAGTCTTGATGAGCGGCACCTTTTTTGAAAAATCCAGTAATTTTGCTTCCAAGTTTTGTAGCAAAATCTTCTGTTTCAACTGGCTTTGGTTGTTCAATAGTTTGTTGTTCAATAATGGTGGTGGTAGTAGTTGATGGAACAATAATATCCGAACGACCAGGATGATAAACGCTTACATGGGTTTCAAGTGGTGAACCATCAAGATCATTTAATTTGCTTGTTGAAGCAATTGGACCTTCATAAATTTCGGTTGAAGGATAATCTTGATGAGCTGAACCCTTTTTAAAGAAGCCAGTAATTTTACTTCCAATTTTTGTAGCAAAATCTTCAGTTTCAACTGGTTTTTGTTCAGCTTCAACATGAGCAATAGTTGTTACGGGAATATCCGAACGACCTGGATGGTAAACACTAACATGAGTTTCAAGTGGTGAACCATCAATATCAATTATTTTACTTGTTGATGCTACAGGGCCTTCATAAATTTCTGTTGTAGGATAATCTTGATGAGCAGCACCTTTTTTGAAGAATCCAGTGATTTTACTTCCAAGGCTTGGCTTTTCAACATGTTCAACAATTTCTTGTGGCTTTTCAATTTTAGGTATATCTTCTGATCGGCCTGAATGATATACACTTACATGAGTATCAAGAGGCATTCCATCAACATCATATAAACGGCTTGTTGAAGCAATAGGGCCTTCATAAACTTCAGTAGTAGGATAGTCTTGATGAGCGGCACCTTTTTTGAAAAATCCAGTAATTTTGCTTCCAAGTTTTGTAGCAAAATCTTCTGTTTCAACTGGCTTTGGTTGTTCAATAATGGTGGTGGTAGTAGTTGATGGAACAATAATATCCGAACGACCAGGATGATAAACGCTTACATGGGTTTCAAGTGGTGAACCATCAAGATCATTTAATTTGCTTGTTGAAGCAATTGGACCTTCATAAATTTCGGTTGAAGGATAATCTTGATGAGCTGAACCCTTTTTAAAGAAGCCAGTAATTTTACTTCCAATTTTTGTAGCAAAATCTTCAGTTTCAACTGGTTTTTGTTCAGCTTCAACATGAGCAATAGTTGTTACGGGAATATCCGAACGACCTGGATGGTAAACACTAACATGAGTTTCAAGTGGTGAACCATCAATATCAATTATTTTACTTGTTGATGCTACAGGGCCTTCATAAATTTCTGTTGTAGGATAATCTTGATGAGCAGCACCTTTTTTGAAGAATCCAGTGATTTTAATTCCAAGGCTTGGCTTTTCAACATGTTCAACAATTTCTTGTGGCTTTTCAATTTTAGGTATATCTTCTGATCGGCCTGAATGATATACGCTTACATGAGTATCAAGAGGCATTCCATCAACATCATATAAACGGCTTGTTGAAGCAATAGGGCCTTCATAAACTTCAGTAGTAGGATAGTCTTGATGAGCGGCACCTTTTTTGAAAAATCCAGTAATTTTGCTTCCAAGTTTTGTAGCAAAATCTTCTGTTTCAACTGGCTTTGGTTGTTCAATAATGGTGGTGGTAGTAGTTGATGGAACAATAATATCCGAACGACCAGGATGATAAACGCTTACATGGGTTTCAAGTGGTGAACCATCAAGATCATTTAATTTGCTTGTTGAAGCAATTGGACCTTCATAAATTTCGGTTGAAGGATAATCTTGATGAGCTGAACCCTTTTTAAAGAAGCCAGTAATTTTACTTCCAATTTTTGTAGCAAAATCTTCAGTTTCAACTGGTTTTTGTTCAGCTTCAACATGAGCAATAGTTGTTACGGGAATATCCGAACGACCTGGATGGTAAACACTAACATGAGTTTCAAGTGGTGAACCATCAATATCAATTATTTTACTTGTTGATGCTACAGGGCCTTCATAAATTTCTGTTGTAGGATAATCTTGATGAGCAGCACCTTTTTTGAAGAATCCAGTGATTTTACTTCCAAGGCTTGGCTTTTCAACATGTTCAACAATTTCTTGTGGCTTTTCAATTTTAGGTATATCTTCTGATCGGCCTGAATGATATACACTTACATGAGTATCAAGAGGCATTCCATCAACATCATATAAACGGCTTGTTGAAGCAATAGGGCCTTCATAAACTTCAGTAGTAGGATAGTCTTGGTGAGCTGAACCCTTTTTAAAGAAGCCAGTAATTTTACTTCCAATTTTTGTAGCAAAATCTTCAGTTTCAACTGGTTTTTGTTCAGCTTCAACATGAGCAATAGTTGTTACGGGGATATCCGAACGACCTGGATGGTAAACACTTACATGAGTATCAAGAGGCATTCCATCAACATCATATAAACGGCTTGTTGAAGCAATAGGGCCTTCATAAACTTCAGTAGTAGGATAGTCTTGATGAGCGGCACCTTTTTTGAAAAATCCAGTAATTTTGCTTCCAAGTTTTGTAGCAAAATCTTCTGTTTCAACTGGCTTTGGTTGTTCAATAGTTTGTTGTTCAATAATGGTGGTGGTAGTAGTTGATGGAACAATAATATCCGAACGACCAGGATGATATACACTTACATGAGTATCAAGAGGCATTCCATCAACATCATATAAACGGCTTGTTGAAGCAATAGGGCCTTCATAAACTTCAGTAGTAGGATAGTCTTGATGAGCGGCACCTTTTTTGAAAAATCCAGTAATTTTGCTTCCAAGTTTTGTAGCAAAATCTTCTGTTTCAACTGGCTTTGGTTGTTCAATAGTTTGTTGTTCAATAATGGTGGTGGTAGTAGTTGATGGAACAATAATATCCGAACGACCAGGATGATAAACGCTTACATGGGTTTCAAGTGGTGAACCATCAAGATCATTTAATTTGCTTGTTGAAGCAATTGGACCTTCATAAATTTCGGTTGAAGGATAATCTTGATGAGCTGAACCCTTTTTAAAGAAGCCAGTAATTTTACTTCCAATTTTTGTAGCAAAATCTTCAGTTTCAACTGGTTTTTGTTCAGCTTCAACATGAGCAATAGTTGTTACGGGAATATCCGAACGACCTGGATGGTAAACACTAACATGAGTTTCAAGTGGTGAACCATCAATATCAATTATTTTACTTGTTGATGCTACAGGGCCTTCATAAATTTCTGTTGTAGGATAATCTTGATGAGCAGCACCTTTTTTGAAGAATCCAGTGATTTTACTTCCAAGGCTTGGCTTTTCAACATGTTCAACAATTTCTTGTGGCTTTTCAATTTTAGGTATATCTTCTGATCGGCCTGAATGATATACACTTACATGAGTATCAAGAGGCATTCCATCAACATCATATAAACGGCTTGTTGAAGCAATAGGGCCTTCATAAACTTCAGTAGTAGGATAGTCTTGATGAGCGGCACCTTTTTTGAAAAATCCAGTAATTTTGCTTCCAAGTTTTGTAGCAAAATCTTCTGTTTCAACTGGCTTTGGTTGTTCAATAGTTTGTTGTTCAATAATGGTGGTGGTAGTAGTTGATGGAACAATAATATCCGAACGACCAGGATGATAAACGCTTACATGGGTTTCAAGTGGTGAACCATCAAGATCATTTAATTTGCTTGTTGAAGCAATTGGACCTTCATAAATTTCGGTTGAAGGATAATCTTGATGAGCTGAACCCTTTTTAAAGAAGCCAGTAATTTTACTTCCAATTTTTGTAGCAAAATCTTCAGTTTCAACTGGTTTTTGTTCAGCTTCAACATGAGCAATAGTTGTTACGGGAATATCCGAACGACCTGGATGGTAAACACTAACATGAGTTTCAAGTGGTGAACCATCAATATCAATTATTTTACTTGTTGATGCTACAGGGCCTTCATAAATTTCTGTTGTAGGATAATCTTGATGAGCAGCACCTTTTTTGAAGAATCCAGTGATTTTACTTCCAAGGCTTGGCTTTTCAACATGTTCAACAATTTCTTGTGGCTTTTCAATTTTAGGTATATCTTCTGATCGGCCTGAATGATATACACTTACATGAGTATCAAGAGGCATTCCATCAACATCATATAAACGGCTTGTTGAAGCAATAGGGCCTTCATAAACTTCAGTAGTAGGATAGTCTTGATGAGCGGCACCTTTTTTGAAAAATCCAGTAATTTTGCTTCCAAGTTTTGTAGCAAAATCTTCTGTTTCAACTGGCTTTGGTTGTTCAATAATGGTGGTGGTAGTAGTTGATGGAACAATAATATCCGAACGACCAGGATGATAAACGCTTACATGGGTTTCAAGTGGTGAACCATCAAGATCATTTAATTTGCTTGTTGAAGCAATTGGACCTTCATAAATTTCGGTTGAAGGATAATCTTGATGAGCTGAACCCTTTTTAAAGAAGCCAGTAATTTTACTTCCAATTTTTGTAGCAAAATCTTCAGTTTCAACTGGTTTTTGTTCAGCTTCAACATGAGCAATAGTTGTTACGGGAATATCCGAACGACCTGGATGGTAAACACTAACATGAGTTTCAAGTGGTGAACCATCAATATCAATTATTTTACTTGTTGATGCTACAGGGCCTTCATAAATTTCTGTTGTAGGATAATCTTGATGAGCAGCACCTTTTTTGAAGAATCCAGTGATTTTACTTCCAAGGCTTGGCTTTTCAACATGTTCAACAATTTCTTGTGGCTTTTCAATTTTAGGTATATCTTCTGATCGGCCTGAATGATATACGCTTACATGAGTATCAAGAGGCATTCCATCAACATCATATAAACGGCTTGTTGAAGCAATAGGGCCTTCATAAACTTCAGTAGTAGGATAGTCTTGATGAGCGGCACCTTTTTTGAAAAATCCAGTAATTTTGCTTCCAAGTTTTGTAGCAAAATCTTCTGTTTCAACTGGCTTTGGTTGTTCAATAATGGTGGTGGTAGTAGTTGATGGAACAATAATATCCGAACGACCAGGATGATAAACGCTTACATGGGTTTCAAGTGGTGAACCATCAAGATCATTTAATTTGCTTGTTGAAGCAATTGGACCTTCATAAATTTCGGTTGAAGGATAATCTTGATGAGCTGAACCCTTTTTAAAGAAGCCAGTAATTTTACTTCCAATTTTTGTAGCAAAATCTTCAGTTTCAACTGGTTTTTGTTCAGCTTCAACATGAGCAATAGTTGTTACGGGAATATCCGAACGACCTGGATGGTAAACACTAACATGAGTTTCAAGTGGTGAACCATCAATATCAATTATTTTACTTGTTGATGCTACAGGGCCTTCATAAATTTCTGTTGTAGGATAATCTTGATGAGCAGCACCTTTTTTGAAGAATCCAGTGATTTTACTTCCAAGGCTTGGCTTTTCAACATGTTCAACAATTTCTTGTGGCTTTTCAATTTTAGGTATATCTTCTGATCGGCCTGAATGATATACACTTACATGAGTATCAAGAGGCATTCCATCAACATCATATAAACGGCTTGTTGAAGCAATAGGGCCTTCATAAACTTCAGTAGTAGGATAGTCTTGATGAGCGGCACCTTTTTTGAAAAATCCAGTAATTTTGCTTCCAAGTTTTGTAGCAAAATCTTCTGTTTCAACTGGCTTTGGTTGTTCAATAATGGTGGTGGTAGTAGTTGATGGAACAATAATATCCGAACGACCAGGATGATAAACGCTTACATGGGTTTCAAGTGGTGAACCATCAAGATCATTTAATTTGCTTGTTGAAGCAATTGGACCTTCATAAATTTCGGTTGAAGGATAATCTTGATGAGCTGAACCCTTTTTAAAGAAGCCAGTAATTTTACTTCCAATTTTTGTAGCAAAATCTTCAGTTTCAACTGGTTTTTGTTCAGCTTCAACATGAGCAATAGTTGTTACGGGAATATCCGAACGACCTGGATGGTAAACACTAACATGAGTTTCAAGTGGTGAACCATCAATATCAATTATTTTACTTGTTGATGCTACAGGGCCTTCATAAATTTCTGTTGTAGGATAATCTTGATGAGCAGCACCTTTTTTGAAGAATCCAGTGATTTTACTTCCAAGGCTTGGCTTTTCAACATGTTCAACAATTTCTTGTGGCTTTTCAATTTTAGGTATATCTTCTGATCGGCCTGAATGATATACGCTTACATGAGTATCAAGAGGCATTCCATCAACATCATATAAACGGCTTGTTGAAGCAATAGGGCCTTCATAAACTTCAGTAGTAGGATAGTCTTGATGAGCGGCACCTTTTTTGAAAAATCCAGTAATTTTGCTTCCAAGTTTTGTAGCAAAATCTTCTGTTTCAACTGGCTTTGGTTGTTCAATAATGGTGGTGGTAGTAGTTGATGGAACAATAATATCCGAACGACCAGGATGATAAACGCTTACATGGGTTTCAAGTGGTGAACCATCAAGATCATTTAATTTGCTTGTTGAAGCAATTGGACCTTCATAAATTTCGGTTGAAGGATAATCTTGATGAGCTGAACCCTTTTTAAAGAAGCCAGTAATTTTACTTCCAATTTTTGTAGCAAAATCTTCAGTTTCAACTGGTTTTTGTTCAGCTTCAACATGAGCAATAGTTGTTACGGGAATATCCGAACGACCTGGATGGTAAACACTAACATGAGTTTCAAGTGGTGAACCATCAATATCAATTATTTTACTTGTTGATGCTACAGGGCCTTCATAAATTTCTGTTGTAGGATAATCTTGATGAGCAGCACCTTTTTTGAAGAATCCAGTGATTTTACTTCCAAGGCTTGGCTTTTCAACATGTTCAACAATTTCTTGTGGCTTTTCAATTTTAGGTATATCTTCTGATCGGCCTGAATGATATACACTTACATGAGTATCAAGAGGCATTCCATCAACATCATATAAACGGCTTGTTGAAGCAATAGGGCCTTCATAAACTTCAGTAGTAGGATAGTCTTGGTGAGCTGAACCCTTTTTAAAGAAGCCAGTAATTTTACTTCCAATTTTTGTAGCAAAATCTTCAGTTTCAACTGGTTTTTGTTCAGCTTCAACATGAGCAATAGTTGTTACGGGGATATCCGAACGACCTGGATGGGTAAACACTTACATGAGTATCAAGAGGCATTCCATCAACATCATATAAACGGCTTGTTGAAGCAATAGGGCCTTCATAAACTTCAGTAGTAGGATAGTCTTGATGAGCGGCACCTTTTTTGAAAAATCCAGTAATTTTGCTTCCAAGTTTTGTAGCAAAATCTTCTGTTTCAACTGGCTTTGGTTGTTCAATAGTTTGTTGTTCAATAATGGTGGTGGTAGTAGTTGATGGAACAATAATATCCGAACGACCAGGATGATATACACTTACATGAGTATCAAGAGGCATTCCATCAACATCATATAAACGGCTTGTTGAAGCAATAGGGCCTTCATAAACTTCAGTAGTAGGATAGTCTTGATGAGCGGCACCTTTTTTGAAAAATCCAGTAATTTTGCTTCCAAGTTTTGTAGCAAAATCTTCTGTTTCAACTGGCTTTGGTTGTTCAATAGTTTGTTGTTCAATAATGGTGGTGGTAGTAGTTGATGGAACAATAATATCCGAACGACCAGGATGATAAACGCTTACATGGGTTTCAAGTGGTGAACCATCAAGATCATTTAATTTGCTTGTTGAAGCAATTGGACCTTCATAAATTTCGGTTGAAGGATAATCTTGATGAGCTGAACCCTTTTTAAAGAAGCCAGTAATTTTACTTCCAATTTTTGTAGCAAAATCTTCAGTTTCAACTGGTTTTTGTTCAGCTTCAACATGAGCAATAGTTGTTACGGGAATATCCGAACGACCTGGATGGTAAACACTAACATGAGTTTCAAGTGGTGAACCATCAATATCAATTATTTTACTTGTTGATGCTACAGGGCCTTCATAAATTTCTGTTGTAGGATAATCTTGATGAGCTGAACCCTTTTTAAAGAAGCCAGTAATTTTACTTCCAAGGCTTGGCTTTTCAACATGTTCAACAATTTCTTGTGGCTTTTCAATTTTAGGTATATCTTCTGATCGGCCTGAATGATATACACTTACATGAGTATCAAGAGGCATTCCATCAACATCATATAAACGTCTTGTTGAAGCAATAGGGCCTTCATAAACTTCAGTAGTAGGATAGTCTTGGTGAGCTGAACCCTTTTTAAAGAAGCCAGTAATTTTACTTCCAATTTTTGTAGCAAAATCTTCAGTTTCAACTGGTTTTTGTTCAGCTTCAACATGAGCAATAGTTGTTACGGGAATATCCGAACGACCTGGATGGTAAACACTTACATGAGTATCAAGAGGCATTCCATCAACATCATATAAACGGCTTGTTGAAGCAATAGGGCCTTCATAAACTTCAGTAGTAGGATAGTCTTGATGAGCGGCACCTTTTTTGAAAAATCCAGTAATTTTGCTTCCAAGTTTTGTAGCAAAATCTTCTGTTTCAACTGGCTTTGGTTGTTCAATAGTTTGTTGTTCAATAATGGTGGTGGTAGTAGTTGATGGAACAATAATATCCGAACGACCAGGATGATATACACTTACATGAGTATCAAGAGGCATTCCATCAACATCATATAAACGGCTTGTTGAAGCAATAGGGCCTTCATAAACTTCAGTAGTAGGATAGTCTTGATGAGCGGCACCTTTTTTGAAAAATCCAGTAATTTTGCTTCCAAGTTTTGTAGCAAAATCTTCTGTTTCAACTGGCTTTGGTTGTTCAATAGTTTGTTGTTCAATAATGGTGGTGGTAGTAGTTGATGGAACAATAATATCCGAACGACCAGGATG